>WUAP02133718.1:0-13404 GCA_015163945.2 Stichodactyla helianthus
AAATGGGGGTCACTGACTTCGTTTTGGAGATATGAAGCTTTAAACTTTGAAAATGTGGCCGCCATTTTGAATTTGATTGCATTTGTTATATAAACAAAATCATCCAGGCGTTCCTCGCTCAGTTAAAAGAGCTCGAGCCCGCGTGCAGAAAGGATGCTCAGAAACAATGCCCATGAACGTCCTTAAGGCAGTTGTGAAATGTGCTATATAAGTACCCCATATTTTTTATTTTATTTTGATGCAAGTGAAATAGAGGGTCATATTGGGGAAGGGGGCAGCAAATCCTAGTACCCCTCTAAATAATGACTGATCCCTAGACACCTATAGTATTGGTGAGATGTACAATAGACCTTATCACCAATACTATAGGTGTCTAGGTATCGGTCATTATTTAGAGGGGTACTAGGATTTGCTGCCCCCTTCCCCAATATGACCCTCTATGACCAATCCCTAGAAACCTATAGTATTGGTGAGATGTACAATAGACCTTATCACCTTGGGTGTAATGTTTATCCATTTCAGACCATGTGTCATTCCCTTGAGAATAGTTTTGACTGGCAGCAGTGAAAAAACAAATTCCAATGGGCAGCTCACAACTACCAAGGTTGCAGAACATTGGGAATCACAGTAATAATGCATGTTAACAACATGGACTGTTTGTTTCATTTTACAGATCCTTGGTAGCTGTGGTGCTTTTTTTGTCAGGTATCAGATGGTCAGGCTTTTCTATGATGTTGAACAACATCACATGAAGTGAATGGCATTTTCAGAATCAGATCAAGAGTAAGATAGTATAGAATGCATAGCCTTGCATTCAAACACTTCATACTTCTTGTAGGGAAGAACAAAAGTTTATATTCTCTTAGGAATAAACATGGCTGCCATGTGATTTAAGCTTGTAGGCCAAGCTCTTGCTTACAAAAGTTATGAATGTTAAAAAAAATTAATTTTGAAATGTTTTTTTTAGGAACTTGACTAGTTTTTGATATTGAAAGGGAGTAAACTTCAATAAGAATTTGGACACTCCCCCCTGCAGCCTTTGTCAATGTTCAAATTCCAAAGTACAGAAAGTTAAGTGCCCTCTGGCCCTGATTACTTAAAATTTCACAATCCCACCCCTTTTAAATTATTCTACCTTATCACCACATCTAAGAAATAACATCGTCTAGTGATATTTGTACATAGATTAAGTTTCACATTTCTTCAAAAAACCCAACTTACTGCACAACTTATTCAATTATAGAAAACTTAATGTTATTAATAAAAAATAGTTTTTATTTTTAAGATAAACATGTTTTTGTCACCAATAATAAACATATTTGAACCAGAACAAAGCAATTTATATTGTATTTTTTCTTCTTTTCTTTTTCCATTTTACAGTGTGTGTATAGCATTGAAAAAATATAATATTTTATTCTTTGAAATATAATATATAATATATAGTTTTGACAATTTAGATCTCTGAAGATGACGTTTGACTTTTTTAATACATGCACATGTATGGCCTTTTATTCGAAGGGAATGTTGATTCTCTCATGCATGATTCCTTTCTGCAGATTATCACTAATCAAATAATATCCTTTAAGCAAGCCTTGATTTTTAGAAAATGTCTCTTAAACTCTAAACCATCTCCCTTTAATGAAAGAGAGTTCCAAAATTAGTAAATAGTATGATATTTGTAGAAATACAATCAAAATAAGTTTGGATTTTTGTCTTGTTCATCCAAGTGTCTTACCTTTGATAATCTGAAATCCACTAGTAACGAAGGACTCATATCAATAAGGTTGACTTTCATACTTAATTTGTTCTTACGACGATCAGTAGTTATTGCAGTAAGCTGTTGAAAAACAGATTTTTGGTTAGATTATAATATTGGGGTACCTGTGGTAGATATTAGGAAAAGCCTGACTCCATACCTGTTTTGATCCATTTGTTTTATAATCATAACCTAATTTTACAAGTGCTTCTTTGAGTCTTTGTAGTGTTGTTTCTTGATTTTTCTTGCTGTGGAATCTCGTCATTCTCTTGACTAACCTCTGAAATGGAGTCTGAAAAAGGAACGGATATCAACAAAATTGTACATTTTTCTTTTGAACTTCTTATACAGCTACACTTCAGTTAACCTTACCTGTGAACTGCCAGGGGTACAGGGTATCTGGCTACTTAGAAGCATATGATCTGGGTGTACAGGTTGGGAGAACCATAATGCCTCATTAGGGCTACAATCATCACTAGTGCCACCTAGTACCATACAAACATCCTGGTGACGACGAGGTTCAGGTTGGGAAGCAGAAATATGAGTATCACTGAAAACAACAAACAACACTACCATTAGGAATTATCATAGATTTTTTTCTTTATGCAACATGATTTTCATTGACAGACATCTGTCTTGTCCATCTTGCCAAGATTTTACAGTCAAACCAGCTCAAGCATACCCATCTAGATTCCATTAATGATTTCATTATTCAAATATTGGGTTGATTATTCAAACTTCAAAATTAATTCTCTACTCAAATTTCTTTCTTTTTTTTTTTTGGATAGTGGACGCAAACTTTATAATGGCCTTTCTGTGTAGTTTTTCTACCTATTTATGGCACTTATTGAAGAAAGAAATATTTTATAAAAAATGTACATACTTAATCTCCTTTAGGACAGGGGTGTCTGCTTCAGAGCGCTGTCTCTTAAATGGCCCAGTACTAGATGGAGAGTCGCAAGGAGAACTACAGATACCTATATATGGAAGGGTTTTTAATAGGTACATGAATGCACTGCAGATTTTGTGATTTGGAAAACACAGAAAAGCAACTTAGGGCTGAGTACTGTGACAGAGAGTACATTTTATATGACTGCAGAAAGTCATGGCAAATGGCACACTATCATGGCATGGGGTAAGTCGGCAACAAGACAGTCATATACCACTGCTTGATTGTGGGCACTGTCAATGCCACAACGGGAACTGTTCATACCATGATTTTTTCACAGTCCTAATAATACTGCTCTATTTACTGCATGTTTTTGTCGATTGTGGTGCAGCAAGAGTTTTAACAATAAGTTACACCACCAAAATTCCCTAATTTTAATGTGGAAAATGACAACATTAACTTTTTCACATTAAATTAGAGAATTCTGGTGTTGTAACATCATTAAAACTCTTGCCACACCACACTCAACCAAAATGTGCAGTAAGCTACACTTAACATGTGTGAGCAGTTGAGGACCAGCCATTCATTTTATAGTTACCTATTTTTAACTAACAACTTACCATCTCTACATGGACTCCTAATGTTAGAAAAAGTTCTGAAAAAGAACATCACCCCACAAATAAATTATTTTTCAGCTATTCAAAATACCTGATTCATGAGTTCAAATACTGACCTATTAAACCACTTGTCTTTCTTGATGCCTGGTATTGTTATTCTTTTGCTGGGATTTTCTAATAAGATTTTCTTCAAAAGAGCTGCAGATATGGTTTAAAACATGAGCAAATGTATGTACGGAGTAAATAAATAGGAAGTTAATAAACTGGAGTCCAATGGGCTACAAGTCAATAGCCCATAATGTGCAGAAGAATTTACTATATTTGTCCCATGGAGGCAGGATTAAGGTTTAAACATTTTATTATCAACATAGTGGGATGGTGATAGCAAATAACAAACCAACATTTATAGCACATGCCAAAAGATTGTTTTAATTTTCGGTGCCTAGTGATACTTAACATGACCTCAGCCTGTCATTTTAAATGTGCCAACCAGAGATCAATTGGCTGGTGAAACCATGCAACTTGTGAAAAGCTTTTGTGAAAATGGTTGGCAAGTTAACATCACAATGGTTTTATTAGTAAACAAATGAAGTATCACTATAATAGTGAGCTATCACTACCTTAGTGAAACACAATGCAAGAGTTTTTCAAATGTCATATTGTATTACGAACCTAATGGTTGTGGATCAATCTTTACCCATGGTGTTCTGTTGACCTTGTTATCCAGCCAATCTAAATATTCTTTATTCTTTATTGTTGGTTCATCCCATGGAAGTTCTGCAAAATTCAATGTAGATTAAAAATACTTTTACAATACCTGTATTTCAGCACAGCAATGCTATTTATTTACACCTATTTTCATAATTATGCAACCTAGACCATTCCAGACGTCTAGGATTTTGGCTTCTGTCAATCAACATAATTATTAACTCAGACTATGAAACTTTGATTGGCAGAAGCCAAAAACCCAGACTTTTGCAGTTGCCGCTCAGTGTCTGGGTAGCCTAATGTTTTATTCATCAGGACCAAAAATATTTCAATGATTTTTAAATTCACCTGGATAGTCCACTTTCCATACTCCAGTTGAGTGGTATCACACAATAAGGCCTGAATTGAGGCTCTGGGGAAACAATGAAAATGGTAATTGTTCTTTTATTTCCCTGAAGCCTCAATTCAGATCTGATTTTGCAATTACTCATAACAGAAATATTGAAAATGGGCAGGTTTTGGACACAGCTTCAGAGATACCAGTTTTAGGTAGCCCAATACATTCAAGGAAATTTGTCTAAGACAAGAATAACTGTATAGTGTACACACCTCCAGCTAACATTGCAACCAGAACAATTCCACAAGACCAGATATCAGCAGGAACAGCATGGTAGTCACACTTCGATAACACTTCAGGTGCAACATATGGAGGAGTACCACAACATTTCCCTAGCAACCGTTCTCTTCCTTTAAATCTAAATACTGTTGCTAGGCCAAAATCTGTTATTTTAAGATTGTCTAGAGATAAAGAAAATTTAATTGAATCTGTCATGAAGCAACATTTCCTAAGCAAACCTTATGAAAATTAAAATGGTTTACCATCAGCATCTAAGAGAAGGTTCTCTGGTTTGATATCTCTGTGTGTTACTCCTTGTCGGTGAAGATATTCCTGAAACAATATATCATTAATTTGTTTTTCCAAAGTTCTAAAAAAGACTGGAAAGACCCAGAATCCAACCCAAGATGATGACACGATTTTATCTTGTCCCCAAATTCAGTCCCACAATAGGACATTTGCAAGAACAAGTGACGTGACCGCAACCCCATTAAATCAAGTACCAGTATCAAAATGAACTCCAGAAATGGAAAAAGCATCTCCATATTAGTAAGAAGGTGAAGTTTCAGTTCAAAATGTTTGACACAGGAGAAATGGCATGAAATATAAAATTGAAAATTTTGTTACAATTTGTATGGGAAAATGTACTGGACAGCAAGCTTGTGCAGTCCAGTACATTTTTCCATACAAACTCTTAGAAAGATTAAATTTTATATTTTATGCCATTTCTCCTGTTTCAAACATTTTAGGCTGAAATTTCACCTTCTTACCAACATCAAGATGCTCTTTCCATTTCTGGAGTTTATTTTGACACTGGTTCCTGATTTTTTGGGGTTGTGGTCATGTGACCTGTTAGTGCAAATGGCCTATTCTGTTCAACATGAGTTTGTTTCCAGTTCTCCATTTGAATTTCAGAAAGGCAAATTTAAAAACATGTGTGATTAAGACTAATGTGGTCTCCTATGCAACCTCTGTTAGGGTAATTTCTGAATGCTCTTTCCCATAACTAGGGGAACAAGCATTCAGAGATGAGCCTAACAATGGCTGTGTAGGCGACTACTTAAAATGCAGAATAACAAAACTACAGTATTAATAACAGGTGTTTGGATGAACACAGAATTTGAATATATATTAAAAAAATCATACTCACCACACCAGCCAATAATTGTTTAAAATACTTCTGAGCTAGGTATTGTGGCATACCAATATCAGGTTCTGTTTATCAAAATTGAAACATTATTGATAATCATTCAGGTAATGAAAATCAAAATAGCAATAGCAATAACTGCAAGGATTAATAAGTTAATAACTATTATTGTAATACTATTTTGTTTCATCTCTGATTGACATATCAGCACAACCATTTCCCTTACATGACACATTACTAATGAGTTCTTGAGACCATTGCAATATGTTTTAGCCTCCATATAATGAGTTTATACTCTGACAATAACTTTGTCAATTCGTCATATTATCATTTTGTTTACTGAAAGTGCTTGCACCCAAGAACAAAATATGCATGTTATTTGCTGGCTGTGAGGTCTGTATAGACTGAGGGCAAAGTTCTCTCTATAGCCAGTAAAACATGTTGATTTTTTCCCACTAAAAAATCCAAGCACAAAATCTTTTCAATCTGGTTAGCTGGAGAAAGCAGTCTGTAACCTTGGTCCATACAATCCTCCCATCCAGACCTGAGAATTAACCAGCCAGTGTGCGTGAATCACTAGGATTACAGACCAGGAAAAAATAAACTTGCCTATTCTGTCAAATAACTCTCCTCCAGAGGCATACTCAAGGAACAGGTACTGTTTGCTGCCCTCTGTTCTCTGTGCATAAAACCTGATTACGTGCACATCTTGAAGCATTCGATGTATGCAAATCTGAAGTAAGAAAAACAGTATTATTTTTCACCTTGCATTCACATAAACCAGCTATCTATTTATTCGGTCTTTCTTTCTTTTTTTTTTCCCGACAGTCTAGATTTTGATAAAAGCTATTAATCTTTCTGTGTTTTGTTTGGTTAGCTCAAAAGTGTCAACTTTCCTCGCCACAATGGAATCTTTGTATCGTGAAAACATGCTCTCACACATAAGATTTATTAACTACATGTACATTGTTAAGCTAAATTAAAGAGTAAAATATTTCTTACAAATCATATTTGTACATTTTATTGTCTTCAGCGTTAGCTGTTTCATCAACGAGGTAGATCAACATGAGCCACAAACATACCTCCTTCCTAACATTGTCGCTGGCATCTTTCACGCGATCTAGATCTATAATCTTCACAGCTATTGCTTCTTGTGTATCTCTGTTAACAGCCAACTTAACTCTAGCAAAAGAAAAGAGATTGTTTATGGGAAAAAATGAGAAAAACTGACTCCAGATACACCATAACACGGGCCACAACAACCATGTGCTTTGACTGAAGCTCAAATGTCGGTCAACTTACTCGCCATAAGCGCCTTCACCAAGCGTTTCGATAAAATCCCATCCTTCTACAAACGGAGACATGATCATCTAATAATCTTCATCCCATAGATCTCTAAGAATCTCTCTTGATCGAGTAAAAGACTACTGTTTGTAGTTTTCCACTGTCACTATTCCTCACGTAAAGTTTCGCGCGCTTTTTTTGGATTCTTTAAACACGTGACTAGTGGAATTTATAGGAAACCATATTTGGCATTCTGATTAGCATATTTACTATCAATATGGCGGCCTCTGGTAAGTGTTTCGACCAAGTTTTATTGTATTGTGGATTTTGAAAGAGGGTCCTGAAGGGGGAGTCCTAATCCCATTTCCCAGCCCGAAATTTTGAAAAATCCCAGTCCTATTTATGCAAAATATCAGTCCAAGTTATAGAGTTAGAGAGTTATAAAAACCCCAATCCCAGTAATGGCCAAATCCCATTCCCAGTGCATCAAATCCCATTTTCCCAGCCCAAAAAGGCCAATTCCAGCTCCCATTTTACCCCTTCAGGACCCTCTTGAAAACTCCCCCTTGATCAATGTGGAAATTTGACCTTGAATGCACGTAAGCCAAATTATTGAAATTGTATTATAAAGTTGAGATTGGTTTTAAAGGAACCATCAGGGACCTCAGCCAAAGGAGGAGGAGCTCACTACTCGATGCTAAAAGGGGATTGAAGGTCACCTAACATGTTACACAGTTTGAGCATAGGAGATTGACTATCCTCTGTTAACATCAATATGGACTTTTGACACAGTATAATAATGCATACATCAATGCCAAGCCCTGGGGAGGGGGGTGGGGTCAGGCATGCTGGTGCATTTGTATTTATTCTATAATTTCTGTTAAAATTCCCCACCCTGGAGAAAGACAAATGAATCCAATTTGGTCAAATTTCCCCACCCTGACAGTCACCCATTCCAAATATAAAAACAAAGATATGTTAAAACACCATATCCTGGCACAAGCCAAACGCAGGGTTTGCACGGGCTTTGGAAAGTCTTGGAAAGTTTTGGAAATTGATAATGCATTTTTCCAGGACCTTGAAAGTTTTGGAAAATTGATTTTTGGTCCGGCAGGCTATGGAAAAGTTATGGATTTTTTTAATGTCTCAGATCCATGAATAATCTGCTTTATTTTTGTGCTTTGTGTGGTTTTGGAAATTTGAGTGAAAGGGCTTTGGAAAGTTTTGGAAAAATTTTGGAAATTCTCATAGTTGAATCTGTACGAACCCTGCAAACGGCAAGATTCCCCAGGGTAGGGACACCAAGAGCAAACAAATGCGCCACACATGCCAGACCCCCCTCTCTGGAATTTATAATTTTTTCACCAATAACTATAGACCCTAATCTATTAATGTCTTCTTAAAGGCTGATTTACACGCTACGATTTGTCGGCCCAATTTTTTATAGGTTTTGTATGGAAAAACGAAAGAATCGGCCCGATTCTGAAAAATCTGTTGCACTGCAACAGATTTTTCTTGTGTCAGCCCGATTTTTTGAAAGGAAAAAGAGTTCTAAAAACAATAAAACGCACATCAGGCCGACAAATCGTAGTGTGTAAATCAGCCTTAACAATTGCAGTGTTTCGTATTGGATTGGTACAGCTTGCAGTAACAGCAAACAAAGCACAAAACCTACTGACAGCAAAGGAAAAGATTAAAGAAGCTGTTGCTCAAGGAGCAAAGATTGTTGCACTTCCTGTAAGATGATCACGCTACTCATGTGTATGTGTATGTGTGTGGGACAGGGAGGGAAAGAGGGAGGAACAAGGGAACACTGTGAAATTAGGTTTCCTGTGGTGATGACAGAGTTTTCTTGGGTGACACACAGGCTCAGTAACAAACAAACATAGCAGATTATCAAATAGTATAATGAGTTTAACCAAATAATGAAGTTGGTAAAAGGAAGGCATGTCAAAAAAGGTACACTAAAAATTGAGCCTTCTTCATAGGAATGTTTCAATTCTCCATATGGTACTTCATATTTTGCTGAATATGCAGAGGAAATCCCAGGACAGAGCTCTAAAATGCTCTCTGAGGCTGCAAAGGAAACTGGAGCATACATAATAGGTGGATCTATCCCTGAAAAGGATGCCAATGGAAATCTCTACAACACATCACTGTCATATGGACCAACTGGAAACTTGCTGGGCAAACACAGAAAGGTAAAACAAGTATTTTTTTAATGGAATTTTGCAGTGGCATTTCCACAACACTTGGAGTGGCTCATCATTCCAATTGGAATTTAGAAGTTGATTTTTGTGGGGGGGGGGGGGGGGGGGGGGGAAAACCAGAGAACCTGGCGAAAAACCCTTGAAGCACAGGAGAGAACCAAACAACTCTACTCAAAAGTGAGCAAGTCCAAGCATTGAATGCTGGTCAACAATGGTGAGGGGCACGTACTCTAACCACTATGCTACCTGTGCTTCCATATTTGAATTATTTTGATGTCTTCTTTGCACTGACTTATATAAGTGAAGAAAATATCCAAACCTCCACTAAAGAAAAGAATTGGAGCTATTTTCCAATGAGTGTGAAAGAAAGTATGAACAGTGGACACTTCCATAACATTATTTGGGGAATTCCTGATTTGTTTTAGGGGGAGAGGCAAAGATCAACTTCCTCCTGCCCCCTGGATGGTACTAATTTTTGTCTTGAAATTTGCTGTTTCTCTCTTCTAGCTCTCACCACTTTGACCAGGGTTTGTTTCCTGAGCATGAATTCAGTGTGTGAATATAACTGCTAGTTGGTTCTTTCCTGTGCTTTGAGGGTTTTCTCCATTTCCATCTACCATATCTCCATCTGCAGCAGTAAAACCAGTGTTTTTAATTTCATAAGGATTTTCTGGATGAAAAACATCTGCTTGGACATTATTCCACATCGCATCCCCAGTATCAGTTTTATTTTTCATTCATTCATTCATTGAAATTTTCTTTCCATTTTAGATTCATTTATTTGACATTGATGTTCCTGGTAAGATACGGTTCCAGGAATCTGAGGTGTTGTTGCCAGGCAACCAGCTCACTCTCTTTGATACAGGTAATTAAAATTGTCCACAAAACTGATCCATTTTGTAATATGAATTTGAAGAAGCATGATTTGTCATTACACTGTGCATAAACAATGGTGTATTGGCTTTCAGAATTCTGTAAGATTGGTATTGGAATTTGCTATGACATGAGATTTCCTGAACTGGCTCAGCTGTATACCAAGAAAGGTACCAACAAATAAACTTATTTAATTTGTGGTGAACTTTAAGTGAAGAAGCAAGACAATGTGTTCATAGTTTCAAAATGAATATCTCTTCCATGGAGACTGTAGAGCAATGTTCTGATTAGGGAGCTACAGTAATAGCTTGTTTCCTTGTTTTTATGATAGATAATATTTGATGGAAAAAGTAAATGTCAGTGGTAAACGTCCTGGGGCCCTGTTTCCTCCCCTTCTCCAGTCCCTCTGAAGTGGATTGGAATTTTTGAGGGATGAAGAACCTAGTATTTTAGGGGGAATGATTAGATAAATGTGGGACCATAAATATGGTAACCTGTCATATGGATTACTTAAAGTGTGTTTTTTTTTTTCTCTCTCTCAGGCTGCAAACTTCTTTTCTATCCTGGTGCATTCAACATGACCACTGGCCCTGTACATTGGGAGCCTCTTATCAGGGGGAGGTAAGTCCTATGAACTATACATTGATACCTTCTTAGCACAATAGTAAGTATACAGAAGGTCACAAGTTCAAGCCCTGTCAGAAACTTGGATGTTTTGTCTGAGACTTCAGACTTGATGGAACAATTTAAAGTCTTTCATAACTTGGTAAATAGCTGAATTTTGTTTTTTTATTTCTGTCTTTTGCTCACTCTAAATTAATTTTTTCATTTTTTATTTTTCATTTTTGGGGTTCACTGTCCTGGCACCAAAGAGCTCTAGATAATCAGGTATTTTAAAATAGATCATAAAAAGCATTATTACCTCTGTTTTCATTCTTAAAACATTTACTTATCTGGTTCTTTGTAACTTTTCTAGCTTTATGTAGCTGCAGTTTCACCAGCAAGAGATGAAAAAGCTTCTTATGTGGCTTGGGGCCACAGTACAGCAATTAATCCATGGTAATTATCACAGTAGGAAATCAGCTTCATGTAATGTATGCCTTTGTTATTCATGTGCCAACCAGAGAATAATTAGCTGGTCCAAAAAGGCAACAATATAATGAGCTCTATTCCCTGCTACAGGACTCTGTTCACAGGGAATGAGCTCTTGTTAAAATGATTGGGATATTATGCCTATTCATAATTAGTTACCTCAACCAATCAAGACATTTCTTATTTGGCTTCCAGCAATCAAACTAATCATTAACTCTTGAAACTTTAAAGCAGAAGCCAAAAAACCAGATTTTTGCAGTTGCTGCTTTTGTCTAGGTCATGTAACTTTGAAAATGGGTGTAACCTGACAATAAAACAAATTGAGGGTAACCTTACAATAATACTTTTGATAAATAATAATAATTAATGATAATTAATTAACTTGTAAACTATTTACAAAATCATACTAATAAAACAACACTAATTATTAATACTAGTAGAATAAATTGATAATAAAGATAACATATCAATAATAATAAATTAGAACACATATATAGAACTGTTACAACTATTGCACAACGAAAACTATAGTGAATAAATGGGTCTTAAGTTTCTTCTTAAATGACTCAATAGACTGCAGATCAACATTTCTAATATCTAATGGTAAGGAATTCCAGAGGGCGGGTGCACAAGGGAAATGGCAAGGTAGGGGTTGCAATTAGTTGGTTCCCTCTGACAATGTTTCTTTCCCTCTGTTTTTCTTTTTTTTTCTATTTTCTTTCTTCCACAAGGTTCCCTTCCCTCTACTTTCCTTTTATATTTCATCCTTTTTTCATTTGTCTTTGCTTTGCTTTTCTCTCTTCCCATTTCACTCACAATCTATCAATATTTTTAGGGCAAACATTGTCTTTTTTGGTGTTTCAGGGGTGATATTATTTCAAAAGCTGACCATACTGAACAGATTATATATGCTGATATTGGTGAGATTCCATTCTGTTAGTTTGGGAAAATTGTTAAAGGGGCACTTGGATGAAAATCAATATATACGGTCTCAATAATCATCATGAAGCAAAATTTTCTTCACATCCAAAAGAGAGGGATAAAAATTGTCAAGTTATTTAGCATTTAAATTGTGAGTAAATGATATCATTTACTCAACCCTATTGTTCTTTTAGGTTTTAAACCAAAATTTCTCTGTTATAACAAGCTTAAAATTTAGATTTCTGGCAGAGAGTAGCTAGTTATTTAGCTATTTAGTATATTCATTTTCACATAGAAATAATCAGTTTTCAATTTTCACCGATTTTTATCCAAGTGGGCCTTTAAAACTTAAGCACATGGTGCAATGTTGCCTGTGACATTGCTTGCAAAATGGCAAAATTGTAGTGTGTCCACCTGTGCAACTGTTGTGAGTGAAGTGAGTTCTACTTTTAAGACCTGGCTAGTGACAAATTTTGTGTGATGTTGCAAGGAAAGTTGCTGTGTTACATCCACTTTTTTGTAGTTTCATTTGTGATATGACTATTCCATTCTAGTGTTTGTTTACTTGTTTATTTAATTTTTTGGGTTTATTGTTCTTTGTTTCTTTGATTGTTTGTTTACTTGCTTGTTTGTTTATTATTTTCTTGTCTAGTTGTTTCTTTGTTTTCTTGTTTGTACGTGTTTTTCTACATGTTTGTTTCTTTATTTGAGTTTGCTCGTTTGTTTACTTGTTTGTTTATTTGCAGATTGATTTATTTTTGTTTATTTGTTTGTTTTTGGTTTTTGGTTTTTGTCCCTTTGTTTTTCTCTTTGAATGTTTTAAGCTTATTTGTTTGCTTGTTTGTTTATTGGTCAACATAAGTGAGAGTTAAATAACGAGAACGGAGGCAATAAGCCATATACATCCCGAGGGATAGGCTTATTGCCGACGTTCGAGGTATTTAAATGATTGTACTATTTCATACTTGAGAAGGTTTTCACAACACGGCAATTCTCGAGAGAAAACAGAGAGATAATATTTACATATTCATATATTAATTGGCTTTTTCAGCAATAAGAGCATGCGCAAGTGATAATTACGTCAGAGTGGATGCTTTGACTCATCCCACACGGAGGAGGGGATGCAAAGAGATCACGTGATGACTCTTGGGCTTGCAAACTTTCGAGCGTGGAGGGCGGCGTTGATAAAAAGCCAAGTTCTCGCCAATAGACTACTAAATAAGTGGTCTCTTGCTGGGACATGCTTCGCAATCCTGCCTCGGATACGTTGAGTTTGTAATGAACTCCTCAT
>WUAP02133729.1:0-13402 GCA_015163945.2 Stichodactyla helianthus
AAAAAAAAAAAAAAATGTAAAACTGACACGTATTGCTGTCAGTTCCTGCGTTCCCTCACGATGAGGGGAGACCATTATTATTATTATTATACAAGACAAAGAGTATCTGCCGTTGCTTTGAATTTGTGACGTCGTTGCTCGTTCTTTTGTGTGGTTGTGCCATGAGTGTGATTCAAAACAAACAGCGCTTGAGAAATACCTGAATTATGTTAATTTATGCGTAATATATGATTTCATTGACTGTTATTGGCGAATAATTACGGCGGCTCCCTCCTTTGTGATTGGATTTTAAAACTTTTTTAACAATCTAGCGTTTCGACTCTTCCAAGTCGATTAGTTTAATTTTTATGTATATCGTAGTCCATTTATTTTTTATTATGATGGTGTAGACAACTTTTTAAATTATATTGTCAACTCGGCGTCTGCGGACTAAGAATTAACAGTGTCCTTGGCAAAAATCGATATCGATGAATTTCATAATGCCCAAAAAGCGTCCAAAATGTCGAACTTGCTAGTTTTTCCCTTGCACGGAACCAGGTTGGCTCGGTTTCCCAGCCGTCAGGGTTTCGTGCGCCCCCGATACTCTCCCCCGTCACGGAGCATGGCGGGCGCACGAAATCGTGATGGCTGAGAAACCGAGCCTAGGAAAAAAACATCAAAAACAAAACAACAACAACATTTTTTTAGTAGTATCGCGATGGGCACGGATAGACGTGCGGAAGTGACGTATACTCAAGCCATGAAAAATCAACTCGATGGGTTACCATTTTTTCTAAAGTGCTCCCGAAAATCGTCGCAAAAAAAAAAAAAAAAAAAAAAAAAGAGCAGCGAACTTGTCCAAATGAATATGGTTTTTGGTCATCACATATCAAATTTACGGTGTTCAGCTTGTCCATAGAGAAAAATAACGCCCTGGGAATCTCCTACGGTTGCCACATACATTGCATTGTCCAGCTGCGTGTCTAGCGCGGTTGGTCCTTGTGGTGTAGCGCTTAACACATCGGGCTGGTAAACCGAAGACGTGGGGTTCGATTCCCGCCAAGGGCTTAATGTCATTTTTCTCTTTATCCTTTCTATATACACACCGAATTCATTCACTTTACCAAAAAAAAAAAAAAAAAAAAATCCGAAATTTATGTTTGAGTGGTCGGTTCTAGGGCAAAAAATGTTTTAAAATCCGCTTCCAGTTAGGAGGTAGCCAGGTTAAAAACTTTAGCTTATTCTAAAATGATTGTTTGCAGGAATAATTACACCTTGTGTAGGGGTAATTTCTTTATACACACACTCATTGTAATTGACAAAAAATACATTTCATTTGTGTTTTCAGTTTTCTTTATAGTATCGCAAGCCCTTGCCGCCATTGTATCTTTGCTGCAAATCTTCTATTTTACCAAAATGCACAGGTAATTGAAAACAAGAGAAAATAAGGTAAGAGAAGTAATCCCTGGTGCCCCATCATATCAGCCCTTCGTTCTAATTTTAGAACAAGACCTTGTGTGATTGGCTGTGGGACCTCGCCTCATACAATCTGACCAATCATGTTCCATTCTCAAAATAAATACCAACCTAAAAATAGAACGAAGAGCTGATATGATGGGTAAAGAACCCAGTACCAGGGATTCCTTCTCTTACCTCATTTTCTCTTGTTGGAATCAATTAAAAAGAGAGCAACCTCAAAAATTGTTGATCAGTCTAATATCCTCATTCTAATAAATACTCATATCTCACTTGAGATTTTACCATCGGACAGTAACAAAGAAATCTAACGTTTTTCGCATCATCTTGAATGTAGGCTCTCCAGAGGAACTTCGTACTCTTTTTCCAGAAAGTATATTATTTACGTGCCTCATTTAATCAAGATAGAATTTAGAAAGGTGCTAGAAATTAAGCTGGAGATTTGAAGCTGCAATTTTTCCATTGATACATATACGTGTTTCCTGCTAATTTTTTGTTGCTGTGAACTTTTTTTTTTTTTTTTTTCCCATGATAATTGTGATACAAATTGAAACTCCCACTCAAATTGTAAAATCCTCAAATGCTAGGGTGCCAGCTTTACTAATGAATCAGATGTCACTCATTTTATTCAACCAGCTTTTGTCGACTAGTTCAAACTGAGATAAGATATCAAACATCCTCACATCAAAAGCCTAATACCGACCATTATTCATTGTAAATTCTGTATTTTCAATGTGTTACAGGAAACATGTCCTCACCGCGTACAAGTCAAGGAGTGAATTCGCATCTGATGTAGTAATACAACCAAGGATTCTTGCGGTACTTGAGTTCTTGTCCTGTTTAAATCTTTTTTGGCGTTACCTCGTTCTCTAATAGTTCTTTTTTTTTTTTTTTTCGAACCATTCTAGACAAAGAGCTTGAACTATTGTGGCTACCAGATCGCATTCACCGGGATTGGTCAGTTTCTATATATCTACAACAATTATGCATGCAATAAATGAATGATGTTATAATAGTCTTAAGACAAAGAACAGTGAGACAATATTCTATATATGTATTTATAATATAGCTAAGATAGCGCGCGCGCTCTGATTGACTTAGAGACCATTTAAATCTATGCACTATTTCATCAGTAAAAACATGGTTTTGTCTCTCACCTATTGCTTTATCATAAAAGCAATAGAAGATAGTTTTCTATGACTCTACCAGTAAAGACATGGTTTTGTCTCTCAACTACTGCTATATCATAAAAGCAGTATAAGATAATTTTCCATAACTCTACCAGTGAAATAGAGCACTTGGGATTTGGGAGAAACACCCAAAAAAATTTTGAAAGTCACTTGTTCAAGGTTCATGTTTTTCAAACCTTTCTCGTGTCTGTGTCTTCTATTGTTTAAACATTACATCAAATTTAACTTCATAAGTTTACATCATTCCAAAGAGGTACTTATTACATGGAAAGCTGATCCGGACTGATGAAAATGGAGCAATTTCAGTGGTCATCTGTTGATGCACTTTCCTGGAGTTGTCCATGATTCTCCTTGATTTATCCGCGTGTAAGCGAGGTCAGGGTCTGGTCAGGGGACTAGATATTTGAAAGAGACTTCGGGAATTGACAGGAAGTTAACCAGCGTTTTTTTTTTTTTTTTTTTTTTTTTTTTTTCATACGTGGATTCAAGTATGAAAAAAGGATGTAAATGGTTTTACCAAGTAGAATATCTGAATAATTTAACTTTTTCCTGTTTAGACACAGTACGCGATCGAATTCCCTCAATACTCCCTTGGCCTCGCTGACGTGCGCAAGTCCTGAAAAATTGTGGGGAACTACGGAAAGGAGCGGAACCCTGCCCGGACCTTAAGCTCTTCAAATAACCTCTACTTGTTTCTTTAACGATGTGTCGCTCGTCCTTTTGACAATATTCTCAGGATTGATTCTACATGGGGTCAGCTGTTGATGACCAAAAGCATTTATGTACACCAAATTGAAAAAAAAAAAAAACGTTGTTCGGTTCAAAATGTTAAATCTTCAAAAGACCGAGGAGGATTCTGGGTAAATAGTTCGTAAGGCCCATAATGTGCATTGAACATTACTATAATTTTCGAAAGTTGTTTTCTTCGAGAATTCAAATCAATGCTTGAGAGTTTCATCAACAATACCCTATGTATATAATAGGAAATATGGGCCTTATTGAGTGCTTACCCATTATCCCTTTCGGTCTTACCTTCGATGATTCAACCTTTGAACCCGACAACGTTTTTTTTTTTTTTTTTTTTCAAATTGGTGTATATCAAATTTAGAATTTCATTGGTCGGCATGTATTAAAAGAGACTAAGTTTCTTCAGCCAAAAACAATTTATTTTTCCGAGTTTTCGGGCTCAAAGGCCCATCATCTGGGTTATAATGGTGTCAATAACGAACTAACTACGAGTTACAATTAAATGTGCGCGAGCTAACAAACGTAACCAAACAACCGCAAACAACGCACGCACTTTAATGCGCGCGAGCTGTATATGAATACATGAAATGTTCTAATTCAATGATTGAAATTAATTGCCAGGTAGTTTTCTACCTGAGTCTCGCTTATTCCTGGCAATATGGCATGCCTCTGCCTATTTGTATTGTAGTCTTTCCATTCAATATGATGTCCTGAAGAAACAACATGGTTAGACAGAGCCGACTTATCAGTTTTCTTAAGGCGTACATTAGACTGGTGTTCCTTGATGCGTGTTCCTATTGATCGTTTCGTTTCGCCAATGTAGATCGTATCGCAGTCATAATAGGGTATAGCATAGACAACTCCAGTCCTCTTGCCATTAGGAAATCTGTCTTCTTACCTTCACCTAAGAGCTGACCTAGGGTGTTAACAGCTCTAGTGCTCGTCTTGTGACTCAAGAACACGTTGAACCCTCCCCGTCACACCGCGTACGTACGGAAACGTAGCTTACCCTTTCACTTCTCTTTCCTGATCGTCTGTTCTCCTTCTTATCAAGAAATACAAACGGCCTAGTAGAATGATTTTTGGTCATTTAAGAGCTGGCCCTACGTAGAATCAATACTGAGAATATTGTCAGCAGGTTGAGGGGCATTTTACTATCTTTATAATATTTATAGGATTTATAGTCGTGAGTTTGGCAATATTCTGTCTTCTTCTCCCCGTGTGGTGGGTCACATATAGCACAAAGGAGCAAGGCAAAGATTACGTTTTGGAGAAAGTGAAAAATCAATTCCTGGCTTTTTTGTAAGTATGCTCTGAAAGACTGTGCGATAATTCAACATATAAAGATAGACTTCGAGCATTCCTTTTATTTCCCCTTGGTCACTATCCGTATATTCATGATGCCTGCATAGGGAAGTTTTGGAGTAATACACTACCGGCTGAAGGACAAACGTAGATTGGCTGAGAGAACAAAACCAATAGACAATCAAACAAAAGGAGGCAACTTATCTTTTGTTTTTGATTGCTATTGTTTGCTTCGTTCTATTGTTTTGACGTCTTTTGTATTCTTCTTTCAGCCAATCTATCAGCCACCCAAGTTTTGTACCGACGTTTCTTTCTACCCCCCCCACACACACACACACACACACACCCAATCCTCGTTTGTTCAGCAATTTCAAAAAATGCTAAAAATTATAAAAAATATACTCACAGTTACCAATAAAGATAAAGAGGCTACACGCGGTCTAGCCAATTCAGAGACGAGAAGCGATAATGATCATCATCATCATCATCATCATCATCATTATCATCATCATTATTCATTATTCTTATAATTATGCTGGTAATTATGGTGATGGAGATTTAAGAGGGCTATACTTCCCATCCAATGAGTGTACATATGCGGATGACGTCATCTTCGCCGTTGCACGCGCGTACGCTCAGTTTTGGAAAGCGGCCAGTTGAAAAGTGAGGAGCTAAAAAGTCTTTGAATAAGACGAAAAACGTCCAAAAGTCAAAGATATGAAAGAAAATTCTTTCTATGATGTAAAGGCATGCAATTTGTTGCATCTAATTAAAAGTTACGAAGAGAGAGGGAAAACGAAGTCGAATAATTTCAAAATTGATCCGAGTAGCGGTACGTTTTGTAAAGCTTCAAAGGACAGCGCGTTGGTGTGAAAGAAAGATTTTCTTTGTCTATATAATAAAAAGAAAATTACACGATGTCTTGAAGATATGAAGTGTATCTTGTCCTGTTGGAAACAATGTTTCATCACTTGAAGATAAAATATATTCTTTATACACTTATTTCAAAAAAGGTTGTCACAGGATCGATTGACAATTAACAATAGGCTTCTAGCTTAATGACGTTATATACCTACACTCCCAGGAATCCCTTCGGTGGCTTTTTTTGTTTGTTTGTGTTTGTTTGTTTGTTTGTGTTTGTTTGTTTGTTTGTTTGTTTTTGTTTGTTTGTTTGTTTGTTTGTTTTTGTTTGCTTGTTTGTTTGTTTGTTTGTTTTTTTTTTGTCATGGTCCTTTTCACTATTGTCTTGGTATTCTCAAAGGAGTTTTAACCTTTGAATTTAAAAGAGATTTCGAAAAGAATTCTGGTAGTTTAGGTATAAACGTCACAAGGGTTTAGATCTATAGAAGACGACAAAGGACAACAGTGCTTTTAATTGCATTTTAAAATTTACTACTTTTTACTCTGTCTTGAGTTTTGCAAGTGAATATGTGCCTGTTATTGTGTGTGTTTCATGTAAACAAATGAATTTATGTTTAATTTTGCCAGCATCCCTTGCAATCTTCTATCATCCATTGTCAATAGATGCCTTGACAACGATTTTTGAAATAAGTGTATACAACAAATTGAAAAAAACGTTGCCGGGTTCAAAAGGTCGAATCATCGAAGGTAAGACCGAAAAGGGTTATAGGTAGGCACTTAATAAGGCCCATATTTCCTATTATTTGCATAGGATATTGTTGCAACTCTCGAGTATTGCTTTGAATTCTCGAAGAAAGCAATATTCGAGAATTATAGCATTGGTCAATGCGTATTATGGGTCTTACGAACTATTTGCCCAGAATCCTCCTGAGTTTTACCTTGGATGATTTAACTTTTTGAACCCGACATTTTTTTTTTTTTCTTTCTTTCTTTCTTTTTTTCAATTTGGTGTATACGGAGAAAAAGAGAAAACTACGGTTGATGCCAAGACATGCAAGTTGCATGTATGAGCTAAGAGTAGAGATGGAGAATCAAGTAGAATCAGCTAAAAGTGGATCCATGTTTAAGCGGTGAGCTTTGCAGCAAGTTTCAGTTCTGATTATCGAAAGCAAAGAAAGATTTTCTGTGTCTATATAACAATTAAAAAAGCACAGTCGGTCTTGAAGATAGTGAAGATAGTGAAGATAAACTGAAATATAGACTTCATATCTTCGCGACGCCATGTAATATATGTCCTCTCTATAACTGGGATCCCTGAACACTGTATTCTCGAGATCGACTAAGTTATTCGTTCTCTCTCTCCAGGCCCGTTATTGTCGTTTGCATATTCACTTGGATATTCAGCAATGTAATGTCCAGATTCGTGTTTCGTGATAGATACTACTCGAATACACTCGTCATTGACAACAGGTGAGCAACTTTAGTCTTGGATTGTACCTTACCAGTCTGTTTTTGTTTATTGTTATTTTTGTTTTCGTTGGTTTGCTTGTTTGTATGTTTGTTTGTTTACTTGTTTGTTCGACTTTAAATAATAAATAAATAAAATAAATCTCTTTATTTAAGTGCCTAGTCGTTCTAGCGCTTTACGCACCAATTGGGGGCACTATCATTCAACACACACACTACCACTACATTGACTGTTTTAAGCATACAACTCTCAGCTCACATGTTGATTTTTTACGGAGGGAGGACAACCGGAGAACCCGGAGAAAAAACCCTCGTGGCAAGGGAGAGAACAACAAATCTAACAAACTCTACTCACATGTGGCATCCAAAGGGCTCGAACCAGTGACCCGACCCGTTGGACCACAGTGGTGAGAGGCGAACATTTCACCGCTACGTCACTCAGCTACCCTTTATCTTGTTTTTTGAATGTTGTTTGGTAAAAGATGTTGCCTACTAACTGCGAACCATTTTTATTCTTAAAAAAATATGCCAGTTCTTTGAAACATCCACGTGGTCATTAGAATCTGGGGGATATGGGTTGGAGGATTACGCCTCGTGCTTCAACACTTGTCTCATATTCTGCCCATACCCAAGTGCTTTTTAACTGCACACAGCGCGCGAGCGCGTTTTCTAATTCTTCCATGTGATACATGGGCCTCCCAAAATCAATAAAGCCTTGTTCTCACACTAGCGTCGTAAGTAATTGTAATCGTAGTCGCAATCGTAATCAGCGCTAAAACCCAGTGTGAATCAAAAATCGTAGTCTTAAGCGCCATCATTATGTGCATCGTAAGAGATTCATAATCGTAAGCTAAAATCAGAAAGTTTTGTTTTCTTACGACTACGATTACGATTACGATGCTTATGACGCTAGTGTGAACAAGGCTTAAGATACTTTTTGGAATTGTTATTTTCATTTTATATGTAAGAATGAAACATAAGGCTCAGTCAGGAAATAAGTGATCAATTCTTTGTTAATTACTATAGATATATATGTTACTGAAATTGCATAATATAAGCGTACTTGGCGTTGTTTTTTATAGGCGTCTTTATTGCGTCATGTCGTACTTGAACTTCTTCTTCGGCATCTTGGTTGGTTTTTGGTCAGGAGTAATGTCACGTGTGATCAAAGGTACAGTGCTTGGCCTGCTGTACATTCCAAGATTGGATCGTACATCGACCATGAGAGGACATCATGCCATGGATTCGGGTAACTTCAATAACCATAGAAATTTATACAGAAAATACAATATTATCTGTAAACTGATTTGAATTTAAATTCAAAATCTAAAATGTGACGCATTTACAAAAAAGAATAGATTTTAGATATATCATTCTGAGATAAATCTGTAGACCAGCGTTAATAGAGGAAATGGATATGAAAATCAGCAAACTTCAAAGGGACTGACAATGAAGCAAACATGGAGGTTGAGTACGGTTTTGACGGTGCACAATCTTTTGTTTTACCTTCATTTATTATGCTTGACTGACCTGACCCAAACGTTTTCATTGGCTGATTGTCTGAATATGTAGGAATACTTTTGTTTGGGCACGGTCACGGTTGGAAAAGGTGAAAAAAACTATAGAATAATGGTTTTATAATCGTCTCATTCTATTAACTGTCAATAACCAATAAAAGGAAATCTGTAAAATATACCTTACTCAGGTTAAGTATATTTCTCTTTTACGGTGTTACAGATTTCCTTTTATTGGTTATTCTATTAACTTTCAGTAGACCTACCGCACCCATTTAATGTTATAGTTGCTGTAGTTGTTCTATTTTCAATCGTTTTTTAATTGAGATTTTTCAAAGATGCAGCGCGAAAGTTTCAAGGTTCGACTAAAATTCTAAAACGTAAAGTACCTTAAAAATCATTAGGTTAACTAGAAAATTGAAAAAAAAAAAATCATAGGATTGCCAAGAGAAAAGTATGATTTTCTTTGTATTTTCCTGTTTTTGAGAGTTGACTTTTTTGGACTTGCAGGTCACATGGCATACATAAGCTTCGTTAATGTCTTAGCCTCATTCAGACATCCCGTCATGCTTTGTTTCTGCCAAATCTTGATTGACAGGAGAAATGCCCAACTAAATGGTAAGCTACATATATATATATATGAAGCTTGTAATCCGATTTTCTTGAATTTCATTTAAACATCTTAAGAGGCTTTCTCTGTAAGAACCGACCACTGGTATAGCCCTCACCTTAGTTGTTTCAAAAAAATGTTAAAAAATAAATTAATTTTTTTGGTAAAACCCTGGGCGCTTTCCATTTGAAAAAAAAAAAAAAATCCGGAAATTCTGATCCGATATCAAATGGAACGCGACAATTTCCGGTAAACATTTTCGGAAATTTAGGATAACCTTTAGTGCTTGTCCGAAAAGTGGAAATTTCGAAAATTTCGAAAATTTTCCTTTCCATTAGATCACTTTCGGTTAGTTTTTCTCAGTACCAGGCCCTAGGCCTGTCGGCCAGACTGCTCAAAACAAAGATGGCGAATTCTTCTTCATTTGATTGCAGTGAGTGCGGATTAAATACATACAGTACCGCTCATTTTGTAAATCATCAATGTTTTGTTCAAGTTCCCAGTGGTAAGTGTAGAAAAATGGATCAGAACAATTGCTTGTCAATTTTAAATTAGGTCGTGAACAAATGTTTATTCACGATGTTGCAATCGAATATTTCCCGACAAATTTCACAAAGTTCCACTAAAGACTTCTGCGAAAACGTTTCTTTATTAGGTAGTTCTTTTGAAAGTGCACAAAGTTCTACAAAAGATCCTTCAAATCTAGCCCTGTTGACATAAGTTGAGGCTGCCGCTTGTATTAAGGTAAATAAAACCAAAACCGATACTGAGACTTCAGCCTTGTCAAAATGGGATGACAGCGATGTACGATTACTTATTGAAAGTTATTCCGAACAGAAGCACTTGTTCAAAAAAGGCAAGATTACAAAGAAAGGGTTGTTTTAGGTTGTTGCTCGTAGTTTTAACAGCAAATCCAAAGTAAATGTGACCGGAGAACAATGTCAAAGAAAGTGGAATAAAATACATCGCTCTGTGGGCTTCCTGTGTTAGTAAGCACGTGCCGTTTTCGGAATGGACCCGTTCCATTAACAAGAAAGCATTCCGGAAAATTGAACCGAAATAATTTCCGGATTTTTTTTTCAAATGGAAAGCGCCCCCTTTTTCCTGAGCGCTTCTGAGCGCTTCAAGATTTGAGCCTTTCAACCAATTTCTGGCCCTGAAAATAGATAAAAACAGCCTTCTAAACGCTGCTTCTTTTTGGTGCCAAGGGCAAGAGATGACTTTCGGCACTGTCCAAATGTTGACAAAATCCATACTTGTTTTTACTTACTTGGCCATCTGGAGAAACCTCGAGTGTACAATGGAAAAATTTGAATTCAATAGCACTTTCCACAGCTGCTAAAAATAGATCAATCGCACAGCCTTATGCATGGTTCGTACAGCCTTGAAAAGTCCTTGAATTTCGTCATTTGTCTTGAAACGTCCTTGAAAAAATAGAAATAGTTCTTGGATTTTATGGATTTTATGGATTTGACGAACTCCACAATTGTTCTGACAAAGGTTTTATATGGAAGTTTAGTCTTCAAATTATTTCGATGAGTTTTCATCCATAAATCCAATGGCCCTGATAACCTCGTTTTTATGTTGCAAAAATAATGCGGGGTGGCTTTTGTCATCTTTATTTTTTGTGAATTAGCGGCCAGTTAATCATTCTTTACAGGTCAGAACGAGCCCTAAGGGATTGCTAACATGTAATGGTACACAAAATCGAACAGAAACACTGCTTAAAATGAGATAATGTTGCTATCCTTAAAAATTAACATTTTCCCTTAAGTCCATAAAAGTCCTTAAATTTTTTCTCGACAAAGTTGTAGGAACCATGTTATGGGATTGAAATGCGGACAAATGTCGTAAAAAGAAGCCTAGGATAATCGGAGAAGCAGATAAAATCTGATTTAGAGTACCTCTTTTATGAGGATATGGGGAAGTACCAAGCAAAGACCGTTGTTGGAGAGAATGCGTATTTCAGATTCACAATATTCAGAAAAAATAACTGAAGGTACGTTTATTCCCTTTCCGAGGCCTGGGAAAATTCACGATTGCATGACTCTATGGAAGAGCGAACTGGCAAAGATTAGGACAAGAGAAATTCAAGCATTGACATCGTTTGAACTCCACGTCGAATCTTTAAAAAATCTGAAAAGACTCGTTTGTTTATCCGCATTTTAATCCCATAGCGCACAGCGAGCGAACATTTTGACGTCATCCATGGAAAGCGTTTTTCGCCCGGAGTGGCCTCCTTTCTGGGCACTGTGACTTTCCTTTATTTCTAGTTCATGGAAAGCGCTATTACCGCTATAATTTATCATTTTACCCTCCAAGGATTTTTTTTAATTGGATGGTTCTTTGTAGTTCAGGGTCAGGACACTGGATCTATATTGACTTTTGCAGACACTTGTTTCCACCTTTGTCACTCTTGTTATAGTTTTGGCACGTTTTACAGGGGCGGATCCAGGATTTTCCAAAGGGGGGTGGATAGTCTTATCAAAGCTCCTTCAAGGTATCTATTCTTCATCAGACTTCAGAATAGGCTTTCAAGACGTCTAAAATGTGCGAAATTCAGTTGACTCTTAACATATGTATACATTTTTTACAAATTAGTTACGAGATCCAATCAGATCTGTTGTTTAATTTCATTTAACATATTCATACTTTTGACTGTTAACACCTCTAAAGAGGGGGGTGGAAATCCACCCAATCCACCACCCCCCTGTATCCGCCCCTGTTTTAACATGAAGGAATCAGAGATTTTAGCTACCGTTTCTAGTAGGTTTAGTCCAAGAGATGTCTTCTAATAAGAGCTCTTATTAGTTTGTATTTTATGTGTTTTTAAATGCATTTCCTTGACTATTCTTTATTCTTGGGGATATCTAAGTGTCTACTGAGCTGCATGATACTGCTGTACTTTGTGGAAAGTTAATGATCAACTTGGCACACAGATTCCCCGCCATTGTATCAACAACGTAGCTATGAAACCGCTTATTCCAGAGGTTTACGATTCTCTTAAAGCGGCTGGGGTCCACGTAGGGGATGTAGATGAAGTCGATTCCGCAATCTCACAGTGACTGGAGCAGTATCTTCCTTTCTAGAACCGAATATTGAATCTGGAAACTCTATTAATGTGGTTACTGGAAGGGAACGAAGGGCCTTTGTTCCAAGGTCATTGAATAAGACTCTCTTCAGTAGAAATGACTTAATTTGCATAGGCCATCGCTGGCTCTACAAGCACCGCGTAACAAAACAAAGCCTGCTAAATTTGCTCGGTATGCAATAAATCTACTCTGGTGAATGACCAAATGGTAGAGAATGATATTAATATTTTGGTTCTTCTTACTGAGACCTTGCTTGGCACTGTTGAAGAAGATGTACAAGTCATTAGAAATCTCTGCCCAAATGGATACAAGCTATTCAATGCTCCGAGGGGGTCTAGACGTGGCGGACTTGCACTTTTGTGCATAAACCCATTCAAGTACAAAAATCGATCGAAAATCAAAAAGAAATGTACGTCATCACCATAAGGTTCTCCCGGAAGGTGTGACCTTCACTCTGACTAGGAAGATAGGTAAAGGAGATAAACCTGTAGAAGCCTATTTTGCATCATTCCAGCGGGGCAAACGGTTGTGTCCAGTTGATTGTTTTACTAAATATTTGGAACTTACAAGGTCCCAGATGCAACACCATCAATACCGGACCCATTGTTCATTTCCTATGTACGCTCACACCTACCAATTACCTCTACTACTTTGAGACGCTGGTAAGATCGACAATGAACGAGGTTGGAATAAACATCCAAATTTTCAAGGCCCATTCAGTGCGAGGCGCATCTACCATATGGCAGCAGCCAATGCCTTTGTCCCCCCTTGCATAGCATTATGTCTATGGCAGACTGGTCCTCACCGTCCACCTTCAGAACATTCTATTACAAGCCTGTTCATACTAATGACTTTGCAGTGGGTGTCCTAAATTCAAAACGTTAACTGAATTCTTGTATGACCCAGATTATTTTACCTAATTTTTACCTTTGGGTGCATTTGTTCAAATAAAGCATGTGTTGATTATGCTATTGCTCCCCAGTTTGATTACTATTAGTCTATACATGTGTACCCAACAGTCTGCGAAATATAATGACAATTATACTAGGGCCTCGAAACGGTCTGAAGATATAGTTCAGATTATACATAGTTAATAGAGGGAGATGGTTAGGAAGCCTATTGTTATTTTTCCTTTGTTTACTTTTGATGTTGGGCTGGTCA
>WUAP02133740.1:0-13401 GCA_015163945.2 Stichodactyla helianthus
TGAATTACTTTCATTGCTGCGGACTGTAGTGAAATTCTAAAGAATAATTACACGCGGTCGAGGCTGAGGTTGAGCTGCGGGATCTGTGAAATGGTCTATTCCTCCAGCGGGTGAGGGCATTTTCCCCATGTCCGCAGACGTCAAATTCCAAGTCCCCAGTCATGCCTGGGTTTGAGAGCCCAGGGTTACATTGACTGATGCATGACTTTTAAAATACGGATTGCCAGCCAATGTTATACTGACGGGAGTGAGGAACCATTCCTCCTTTATCACAGTGAGGAACATACAACACTCCCTAAAAGGGGCTACTGCAGAGGTTGTGGACTACATTGGGTATAGTGTAGGTTCTAAAAGTTTTGAAGCCGATTCAAAGCTTATATGCACCAGTATAAATGTGTAGGAGAGGGCGATAGGAGTGTTTGACAAAATAAAATGGAATACGATACACACTTTGAGTTTTCCATATTTAATTTTTAATTTATATTGGTTAGAAAATAACTGTTATTGGCACTTCAATAATCTAACAAATAAAATATGCATTTGCTTTGAATGGAGTGTTGACCAAAAGAGGTTTCTTTTGAACTGTAGTTACATTGGATGAAAGATATTAACATTACCTGATCTCTAACATGTGATTCTAATGAGCACCATGCCGGATGGGCTACCTGTGGTTTACTAAAAAACAGGAAGCCCACTGGTATAATATTGTGAATAATCACTCTCGACCACAGACCCCTGTCATTCTTACTCCGATGATCTGGCAGTTCGTCACGAGCATGCGCAGTAAGAACAACAGGGTTCTGGAGTTGAGAGTGTGTGAATAATTAACTTTGTTTATAGTTTTTATATTTTGAACATTTGATTCCTCATGCTCCTTGTGTATTTTCCTTTTTTGTCCTAAATGAACCATTCAGTTCAGTGGGCATCAAAAGTTTCAGAATTTGCTTTTGCAATGCATTAAAAATGGAGCTGTTTTTGGCAATATTTAATTGAGAAGGTTTCGAATTTCCTTGTGCATGAGGCACAAAAAGTCGACATAACTTTGTTGGGTAGCACTTAAGCCTTTGTCTTCAACAAGGAAATGCTTAAACCAAGGTTCTAGCTTGTCTCTTTGGCGAACAATTGTCAGCTATGAAAATAATCAAAAGAAGAAAAAAAATTGTATGAAAAAAGAAGCAAACCTCAACATTATACTTTGGTAGATATTTTTTGAGAGGGAGGGTATGGCTGATGAATATATTACTTATCTGATAAAACGTACATATTTCTTAACAGACAGAACAGATTTCATAGTACTTTTAAAAGCTTGTGGCACAGTTGGTGCTGTAAGTGTGCCTTGCCATGACCATGATGCTTTTTAGAATTTTTTAAGTGTCTTGATGTGCCTTGACTGCACCATAACCACATGCCATAAGCTTTTCACAGTCATATCAGGGGCCACATAGAGAGCAGGACTGAGGCAGCTATAGCCTCCCTAATTTTTTCCAAATCTATGTTAATCATTACAATTTCAAAGTTGCCCCTTGGCCCTTGTCGAAGCCTTAGCCCCCCCCCCCCACTTTCATAGGTACTCCACAGCCCTTGCATATGAAGTCTGCTCTAAAGTTAACATGAATGCCATTCATTTTCTTAAAACCTTTACCTTTAAGTAGTGCTTTCGTTCTTGGCAAATCTCTTGAACAATGCCCCTTATGCGAGTGGACAGAGGGTTTTCAAGAGGAGGCAGTGAAGTCTGAAGTCAAATACAAATAAAGATTCAATACACCAGTTAATTCTTGATTACATTATTGTAGGTATGAGGCGTGTCTGTGTGAAAGGAAATATGAGGAAACTCACCATCTCAATATCGACTTGTCCTATGGTTGGTACACCAAATACCTGTTGTAGTAAGTTAGGGTCGACTTGTAGACCCACCCATAAGAAAAGTGCAATTCCATTTTCTATTAAGAAAAATGGGGAAAAACAGTCAAATACAACTGCTTCTAGACTTTCTGGGCCGTAGCAAGGTTAATAAAGCTGTGAATGAAAGCATTTACTAAATATAATAGACTGAAATACTGATACATGTAGTTGATCAGCTAATATAAGCCATTGATATGTATGCTAGTAATCCCATCTATGAATTGATTTACTCTACATTAACCACATCAATTACTGTAATATTGTCAAACCCTGAAACAAACTTGGCTAATCTAGGTCAGGGGATGGCTAAATCACAGATTGAATTGGAATTTATTAATTACTTTCTCCATCTGACTGATATGAAGATGGTTTAATAAACCGAAAACTTTGGTAAACTTGACTCGTTTCAGTGCTATTGTCCTTTAATATAATATTAATTGGAATTTAGCTTCTTGGGTTTTACAGAGGGAGGAAAACCAGAGAACCCAGTGAAAAACCCTTGACTCAAGGAAGAGACCCAACAGGAACTCTACTCACATGGAACTCTGAGTCCAGGAATCAAACCCGAGACCCCAGAGAAGAGAGGTGAGCACACTACCACAATGCCACCCTTGACTCCACAAAATGGCATTTTTTTGTAATAATCATGAGTAAGTTTACCTAGGATATACATTCCGTTGTCTGACATTCTCTCAATGGAACTTCTGATCTGCTGGGGTAGACCTGTTGCTTCAACATCAGCATCATGCTACAAAAGATAAATGATGTATATTTAATGCCAAGTAATACCACTATCAACATGTCACTCTATACATCTACCCTCACTGGGTTGAGGTACCTTGAAGTTAACATTGCTCTAGTAGTAACTTACAACAGGGAATAATCTTGGGTAGAAGAAAGGAACAGATGCAGACTGATCCATTGACAAGACTTTCCTCATAAGCCAGTTTCTGTCATCTGAACTCATCTCAGAGCCTGAAAAAAGATGACAATTTTATGTTGTTTTGTATTTTATTAGTCACTCTTTAACCACAATAATACAGATGTAAAAATTTTTAACTCCTGATTGGCTGAGAACAGTGCAACTTATTTGAAATCCCAGTGTAAAAATTTGAAATCCTTCTCTGTAATTGGTTGAAAAGACAAAAGAAAATAAAACTAGCCAATCAGCTCTAAGCAGTTTCAAAGAAACAAAGTTCAAAAATATTCATTGTGCAATTTTGAACTTTTTGAAAACTCACTCATTCAAATTTATTCAAATTGCACTTGAAACCATATGATTTCCTATACAAATTACAGTCAAAGGACATGAAGCGTGCCTTCCCTAGACTGCATTAATGATTTCATTATTCGAATATTGAGTTGATTTTTCACTTTGAATTTTCATTAATAAAGCAGAAGACTCTTGAATTCAAAATTGATATTCTACTTGAATTTTAATTGGAAAAGCATGCAAACGTCATAATGACCTTTCTGTGGCATTTTCCTACCTATTTATGGCACTCATTAAAGAATGCAATCAAAATGCGAGTAGAAAATAAACTTTGAAGTTTGGAGTCTTCAGATTTATTAATGAAAACTCAGGTCGAATAATCAACTCAATATTCAAATAATGAAATCATTAATGAATCTAGAGGGGCATGCTTCATGTCCTTTGATTGTAACCAACTGGGACTTTTTTCAAGCATACAGATTTCAGATTTTGGTGGATATGGGGCATCAAAAATCCCTGAAGCAAACAAAGTACAATTTTGGAGTAGTTAATTTCTCAAAGATTATATTCTTACCTCCACTTAATGCATCACTTTTGATAATACAGTTCACGTACAGTGGTAAAAGCTTCATACATTCAGGCAATATTAGCTGTTCATAAACAAAACCATTGAATTAGATACCAGTATGATATCATCTCTCATACTACCATTTGCATTCATCCTTGCAGCTTGACGAATTTTTCGCATATGTTTACTTTTTGAACGTTACACTTTTGTCTGGCTTTCTCTCACTTTTGGCCAATGAAACCTCGACGTCGTACCATCACGTTTTGTTCACACGCTCACTAGGTTTCAGGATTTACTGTAGGGTTGTGTTGTTTCAAGAAGGAATATCAATGATAGCGCTTCTAAAGTCTTCACTTAACGCAGATCCAGGAGTATAACTTCTTCCAAATTGGTTTACTTTTTTACATGTAACACCCATGACTTATTATATGTTCAAAACCTGAAAACCTAGTGAGCGTGTGAACAAAATGCAATGGTATGCCGCCGTAAACCTTGTCAATTTGGCGCCATAAATGTCGAGGTTTCATTGGCCAAAAGTGAGAGAAAGCCAGACAAAAGTGTAATGTTCAAAAAGTAAACATACATGAAAAATTGGTCAAGCTTCAAGGATGAATGCAAATGGTAGTATAGAGATTGTTCTATGTTAAGAGCTTGATGTTATTTTTATTCACAAGTTTTCAATATATCACGTATGAGCATGTACAGGAGTCAGCAAGCAATGGGTAAAGAAAATGAGTGAATAAAAAGGATATCAAGCTCTTAGAGTGGTTTTAATTAACCCGTGAAATACACTTTAGCGTATTACGCTTTATCACACTTCGGTTCTTTTGTTTTTCATTGTGTCTATCTGACTATTACACTCTAATTAGTACACTTTGTTTCACAGGTTAATGAAAACCACTCTAAAATGCCACAATTTGTTTATTACATATTACACATTTAGGGTTGGTACATTAACATACTTGAAAATATTTTATTGTAAAAAATATCATTGGACAGTTTACCATGAAGTGATATTTACTGATATGGTTTTTATTCACAGCTTTAACAACTGAATATCAACCCTAAATGTATAATAACTACATATAATGCTTTTAAGTCATGTAATTTGCTCAACTAGTCCTGGCACATTGTTCCAATGCTATTGGTTAGTAGTTTAAGAAAAATGTACCTGCCCAGCTGAAGATGGAGAAGCACAGTTTCTTCGATAACATGCCAATATTTGAGCACACTGGTTTATTAGCCGCTCCCTGATGTCCTTTGGTACTGTAGTGAAGACTTGTTTTATGGCTAGTGAAAGACATCCAATATCAAACACAGAACATGGAAGTATAAGTAGCCACATATACTTCAATTTCAGCTTTTTTGTCATAAACTTAGGCAGATCTAGGATTTTGAGTTGGTTGTTGCTTGTTGCAATGACCATACAGAAATGTTCCAAAGTAAGAAGGTGGATCACAGGCACCCTGTGACCACCCCTTGGATCTGCCAAAGATTTTTAAAAATGCAATTGTGAAAAGTTGTAGTACTCATTTTAGAACCAGGCATTACCTTGTTTAGATACAAAATTTACAAAAGTGTCCATTTCACAGCATCGGAACAGCTCTGACAGTTGTGTACAGGTGTTGCATGCTAGGTTATGAATACGTAATCTCCTCTGACCACTAACTGATGTGTAAAGTAAAGCACATTGCATGTAGGTTGTGCTGTCTTCTTGTAGCTTATCGTCATGTTTGATTTCAATTGCAATAGCCTAAGGTAGTGATAAAGATAGGAGTTAAACACAAAACAGAAACAATGACAATCAATAAGAAGTTAAAAGAGTGTTTTCATTTATGGACTCCCCTAAAGACATTTCCCCCGACCCCTTCTATGCAGGGTTTTCATTAAGTTTTGGAATAATAGAAGATCATGAACTAGTCAGAGAGTCCTAGGGACATTTTATGTGTAATACTAAGCTATTAATGGTAATTTTAGCCAGAGAATTTTGATCAGTTACTGGAGCATGCTCCGATCTCTGGCACTTGATGAAAACCCTTCTATGCATAATTTTTTACTGATCCCCCCTGTCAATGTCATGAATTATTGACATCCTCCCTATAAATAATAATGAACGGTCCCTTGGTGGAATTTAACAAAAGGCTGAAAATGCTCTATGATACAACTGTGGAATAAATATGGGGTTCTTACAGTAAAAATTGCATCTGAATTATTTTATCAAATTATAATTGGAAGACAGAAATGAAACGGGTTATGAGATGCATTAGTCACCTTGTGTGGATCAATCCCTGCCAGTTCAACATCAGTTGTGTTACTCATGTAGAAGTTGCCATGGAAATCAACCGGGCGTAGTCCTACATGAAAACAGAATGCTTAACAGTTAATACACAAGATGCCAAACATTAAAAGATCAAAATCATAGTAATGGCACAATAAAAAAGAGGCTTTTTGCACATGTCACAGGACCAAACCCACATTAAATCAAGCACCAGTGTCAAAATGAACTCCAGAAATGAAAAAAAGCATTTTGATATTAGTACAAAGGTAAAGTTTCATCTCAAAATAATGGACACAGGAGAAATATAAAATAAAAATTTATTAGAAGAAAAATGTGCTGGACAGCAAGATTGTGCAGTCCAGAACACTTTCCCACAAATTCTTAGAAGACAATAGGTTTTATATTTCATACCATTTCTGCTGTGTAAAACATTTTGAGCTGAAACTTCACCTTCTTACTAAAATCAAGGTGTGGTACTTGATTTATGAAGGGTCTGATCATGTGACCTGTTAGTGCAAAAGGCCTATTATTACCAACATACGCAGCCAAACAGAAAACTGCCCTCTTGTAAACATGCACTCAGCGGGCCACAAATGACACTATGCAGGCTCAAATAAACAATATTCCCAACAAAAGTCATTTTATTGTCCTATTCTCAGAACTCCCCTTTCCTTCTGTTGATCCCAAGTGAAAATGAAGGGAAAAATATGCAAAAGCAATAATACCAATAATAACAATACCATATGAATAATATCATTGATAAAAACACAAAAACTAAATAAAATTAACTTGCCTGTGCTACAGCGAAGTCTCATGACAGCATCAAATCCCGTGTTGCACTCTACTGCTTTCTTCAAGTCTTCCTTGAACTGTCCCCCATGAGTTGACTCCTATTCTCAGCACAAAAATTAATACATAATTTTATTAATTAATTATGGCATCTCTTTCTTTTCTTGAGCATCTGTAGCAATAAAATTAAAACATCTATTCTATCTATAACTAATATTTCTATAATAGACCTTCCCTGAATTTGCTTGGATGATCATGAAACAATGGTTTCAAATTGAGGATGGCCTTGGTCAATAAAAGAATCTTGTTCGGTCTCGACTTGGAAGCATTGTATAGTGATCATCCAAATAAATTTAGGAAAGGTCTATTGTTTAATTACAAACCTTGAAGTAAGAATATCTGTAGATCTGTCCTCCGGTCATACTAGCCACAGAACCAATGGTAGCAAGGTCTATGTAAGCATTAGGGAACAGAAACATGTCCACTGTGACACCACTTTCTACACAGTCTTTGGCTAGCTTTTCGTAGCAGTTTGTCTGGGGTCCTAAGATGGTCTAAAAAGAAAAGTATATGGTATTTGTTGTAAGTTACATTTGCCTGTTGGTACATGAATAACAAAGGCTTATGCTACGTGATATCAGATCTCATTTCCATAGTTTTCTAGTCATACTACACAAGTGACCCTACCTTTTCCTTATCAGTTCCAAGTAGTTTCCTATCTTCTCGATTCTTTAATTTACCAGGAGCTTCAGCAATTGGTAGTGATGAATGGAAGATGAAGAGTTTGCCACATATGCCTGCCGACTATAAAAAAAATTTGCAATCAAATATCTTATAATTTACCATACCAATAGATCTTATTTGTGGTTTTCCCATTACTGGTCATGTGTCATTCCTCTGGGTTTTATTTCTTTGTTTACAGTGCTTTTCATAATTCTGCGACCTACTGAGTCCAGACTTCTGGGTGACGTTGGGTGTTTTGGCTTCCGTCAATCAAACTTTCAACAGTCTTAGTTAGTAATTATTTTGATTGACGGAAGCTAAAATGCCCGATGTCAACCAGAAGTCTGGATTCGCTAGGTCGCAGAATTATGAAAAGCGCTGTAATAGTAACGCTTGATAAGATACAATAATATGGATTAACCCCAACTGATAAGCTCTATTCCACTAGTTACAAGTGTCAATGAACAAAGCAAGGTACAACATCTATTGTAAATCAACAATGTGCTCCCTCAAAGACCCTTGAATACCAATGTGGGGGACACACAAGAGTTTTAATTTCTTGAGAATTGAAAGCTTTGACTCCCAGGTAGGAATTACCAGGCAAAAGTATATTTTGCTAACTATATACCTTCAGAGCTTCTACTCCTGCTTGGATCACAGGTCCAAGAACAGTTTCCGTGTCTCTCGAATCAATAAACATGGTTAATATTTGTTCAAGTAAGCTGTCAATAACACTTCTTGCTTCCTGGACATCGACAAGGAATCCATCTAACAGAGGGACAAATACATCCTCTACATCTGATACTACCATCATTTGAGGCTGGGCTAGGTTTTCCTGGAAAAAAATCAAGCATATTATTAAAATAATGTATACTTAGCACATTATCAACATTATCACTGCCATTGATGTCACCATCATCTTCATATCAATAAAATCAGTAATATGATCAGTATCACTGCAATCATCACCATCATCATCCAGATTATGCCACTTCACTGGGCCAATACCAGCAGCAGAGATCAATAATTATGTGTACAAATAGGCCACTTCCAATGATCAAAAATGATGCATGAAGGTGAGGTTTCCTGTGAAATCATGCTTGGTGGTGCAAAACAACTCGCATTTCTTTGTTTTTTTCTGTTGCTTAAAAGTTTATTTTTCTGAGTGAACTGTGAACAAGTCATAGAGAAAAGAGTGACAACAGAACAAGTCATTTCACACCAGAAAGTGTGATTTTGCACAAAGCCTTATCTTCATAAATTTCAACAACTTGGAAATGGCCTATTACATTATCTTCATCATGTATAATTGCAATTCATCACAAAATGCCTTAACCCAATAAGTTTATCATAGTTCTATACTTCTCATACCTTAATGTTATAGAAATGTAAATGATTTGAGTAAGTCACAAAACCAACTTTGATTCTTGACTGCTGGTCATTAAACTCTCTGAAAATACAAACACAGAGAAAAAGACTCAATAAAACTAACTTCATTGTGGAGATATCATTTTCATTCTCATCTTGGTTTGAACTCTAATCACTTACTTTGGTAAATGATCTAGTAATTCCCCAATCTCTTTCATTAATAGTCGCACCAATCCACACTGTACACTTTGATATGATACATCTATCATAAATATGTAGGCTGGTGGCTCTGGAAACTTCTGGTCCTAAAACCAAGAAATTATAAATTTAAGACAATCACCCAACAGAATTAAGACCAGAACACATGTGAATGAACAAATGAACAAACAAATGATCAACCTAGACTAATAGAGGTGAAGGAGTGACTGACTAGAAGTAGCTAGTCAACTATTTATTACAGGCACCTTGTTTAATAGAGATAATTGAAAACTGTACTATGACCTACCTTGCAGTAATCTGTTGTGGCTACAAACTCGTAAGATCCAAGATGGAGCTCAGGTCTTTCATACAAGTCAACTCTTTGGCCTTGGTGATCAAGGTGACAGAAGTATTCTGATGGAACTAAAAAGACAAGAAAAAGGATAAAATCAAAAACTTTATTCGAATAGGGAACCCAAAACTCATTGAATTTCTTATTTTTTTCACCAAATCACAAAATTATTACCTTCAGTAGAGTATGAACAGATATTGCATACAAATCGTCTGCCTCCATCAATGAACTGTACAAAAGGGTTCATGTAGGCTTTACAGCGATTACATCGCACTGGACCACTGGCACCGTGGTTAACAATAGGTAGATATCCCTGGAAAAAATCATTAAAGCATCAATGCTGTAAGACCAAACCTTCTATCTAAATCATATAGGTTATGGTGTAGGCATTGGGCACAGCATATGTGGTATGTGTGGTCACTTCACTTTTTATTTGCACCAACTTACTTCATTTAAAGGAAGTTCAGCAAAAGGGGTGATGACAACAGCAAAGGGGATATTGCTGGCCTGTAAAAGGTCTTTATTACAAGGAACATTGTACATTGTACTCCTCATAAATCTGGGGCTGCAGTTACCTGGAGGAAAACAAACTAATTGTTAAACATTTATAAAAAATCTTTTTTAGACATTCACTATATAAAATAGTCAGCTGGCAAAGGACCCAAGTGTTTCTTTACACAGACACAATATACTGTCACTTTTTCCACTAATTTGCATCATATTGTCTACCAACCAAGAATGAAAAATTAATATTTAATGATGCAATACTATGTATTCCTCACCATCATCTTTTATCAGGAATTTACTTGTCACAAGAGGAGGAATTCTCCCTCTGGTGTTGGTAAGGAATGGGCTATCTTTATGTGTTTCCTGATCATCTTTCATTACTTGTATCTAGACAAACCAGACCAAGTACAATGTTATATTGTGCAAAGTTCAATATGTTACATTCAGAGTAAGCTATGGATACTTACTGGGCTGGGCATTTGATCAGGGTCAATTCTCTTTTGTTGTTGCATGGGTGGGCCCATTGGTCCAGACATACCAGGACCACCCATATGAGGTCTTTGTCCAGGATGACCTGGCCCAGCACTGGGATATCCATGGTGTGCCTATCAAAAACAGAAACATACTTTTAATATGCTCTGTAACATGGCTAGCATCTGCCAAACTGAAGGCTACATATATTCTACCTGAGAACCAGGGTATGATGTGGGTGGCATTCCAGGCTGCTGTCCCCCCATTCCAGGCATCATAGGTGGTCCTCCCATGGAAGTTGGAGGATTGATTGAGAGTCCTGGTTGGGGTGGACCAGGTCTTGGTGCATTTGGCTGCATTTGTTGGTAAGATGGCATGCCAGGAGTTGACATCAATGATGGTGGCCCAGGCATTGGAGGTCTAATAGGCTGCTGTCCAGACCATCCCATTGGCATTGAAGAAGGCTGTGACATGTTAATATTAAGATTTTGCATCTGTTGGTGCATCTAATAGAATGAGTAACAGAAAATAACTTGAATCATAAGACAGGCAAATGACTCTTAATTCATTTTATAAGATACTTACCTGTTGATGTTGCATTGGTGAGGTCATTGGGGGCGGCTGAGATGTGGGAGGCATGCCAGGTCTTTGCTGATATTGTGATGTTGGTGGTTGTTGAGGAGGCATGGCTGGTCGTTGTTGTTGTTGAGATGTTGGTTGTTGGAGAGGTATTCCTGGTTGTGACTGTGGAGGCATACCAGGTCTTTGCTGCTGTTGGTACTGTGATGTAGGTGGTTGCTGTGGACGTATTCCTGGACGCTGTTGCTGGTGTGCTGGAGGTTGTTGTGGAGGCATTCCAGGCCGTTGCTGGTGTTGTGATGTAGGAGGCTGTTGTGGAGGCATTCCAGGCCGTTGCTGGTGTTGTGATGTGGGAGGCTGTTGTGGAGGCATTCCAGGTCGTTGCTGGTGTTGTGATGTGGGAGGCTGTTGTGGAGGCATTCTAGGCCGTTGCTGGTGCTGCAATGTGGGAGGCTGTTGTGGAGGCAAACTTGATTGTTGTTGCTGCTGCGAGGTAGGGGGTTGCTGGGGAGGCATACCTGGTCTCTGCTGGTACTGAGATGTTGGAGGCATGCCAGGTCGTTGATGATGCTGTGATGTTGGGGGATGTTGTTGATGTTGATGGGTTTGAGATTGTTGGCTTACAGGAGGATGCATTGATTGAGTCTGATAAGGTGAACCACCCTATGAAGCAATTATACATTTAAGTGATGATAAGTTAGATAAATTAATTCATCTATTCAACTGTATGACTAAGTGCACTCTTAAAATTTTAACCAAAACATAAAACCCTCTGTAAGACACATGGAATTAGTTGATATGTAATGATTTTTTTTTGACAAATTTCCTTTATTTCATAAATACTAAAGCAAACCAAAACTTTTTGACTAGGAGAAGCAAAAGTTTTCCCATTATGGAAGTTTCTCAATTAAAAGAAAGGCATCTCAAGGAGTGGCAATAAATGTAAAGGTTCAAAGTTGGGATATCAGGTGATTAAAATTAAAGACAAAGGAGATAATCAGACAACTGGATGTTCCAGCTCATTGGGGATTTGCTATAAGCTTCAGTTCCCAAACCTTAAGTTTTTTGTAACATCCTTAATATTATAAGTTAATTTATCAATAAAATTCATGGACTCTAGATCCTTTCAAAAAGGTTATTATTACCATGAAAGGATCTAGAAAAACAAACACGTTTATGAGCTTAATAATACTGGAAGTCTTACATATTTTTATTTAGCACGTCTACGTGTACTTTGGTACGTCATGTCAGTGTCGCACTTTTTTCAACATATAAGCGAGATTTCCAAAAGTTATGGTATAGATTGGGCTCGGAATTCACTCTTTTGGAAGGCTCGCTTTTATTTTGTCTTTTCATACCTTTTGTGACATCTGTTGTTGAAAGGGTCGATCGTTGTATAAACCGTTCATTTGGCCATTCGACATGCTACCGGGAAATTGCTGTTGTGAAAAGGGGCCCTGGGGTCCGTTCTGTTGGCCCTGTCCTCCCTTAAGACTGCCATCAAACGGCTGATTCCTTCACGAGAAAGAAAAACAATTAAAACAATTAATATTCACCGAAACCCAACTTTACGAAATTCAGACGTCCGCCATCTTTACCCGTAGCCGGCTCCCGACGGTGGAGGGCCTTGACTCATCATGGTTTTTTTCGTCTTGAAATAAGATAAAAATCAATGAAAACCAAAATGGCGATAAAAGAGGTAAGGAAGAGGCTTGTGCCTCCGAAAAAAAGTCCAAAGCCTTTGGATTATTTAAGTTAATAAGCGCTAAAGTTGAGTTTCTAACTCTCTCTGGTATCACTTCTGCCACGTAGCCTTGATTTGCATGACAAGTGCGCATGCGTAACTCCGGGAGCCAGCGGTTTTTTGCCAGCGAATTTTTGCTAGCACTATCATATGCATTTTCATTCCCAGTGTAAAATGGAAAAAATAGAGCAGACGATGAAAAGAAAAACAGAAAAAGACTTCAGGAAAACTATGATATTCTCAAAAGAAAGAGAGGACAAAAACAACAGCAAAAGATTTGGTAAAAAGAGGGAGATAACAGTAGTCGGTACTGTATCGACTGTATCTGTATTTTGATGACGCTACCACGCCGGATTGAGAAAGACAGACGTGGAAAAGTGCCTCAAGCGCCAGGCACCCAAAGGAAAGAATTTTTTTTCTTCCTCCCTTCTTTCCTTCCTTCCTTCCTTCTTTCTTTCTTTCTTCCTTCCTTCCTTCCTTTTTTTTCTTTATTCAGGGATGTTCGATAGACCTCTTAAAAAGTTGTACTTTCGGTGCGTGAAAACTTCTTTCATTTTCCGAGTGGGGACTGAAACTCTCAACTCAACTAAGAAAGAAAAGAAAAATTCCAAACTGCGCTTTCCAAAAGTATCTTTGAGGCTTTCGCGTGAATTAGACATCTAAAATGGAGTTTTTTCGGTTTACACGCGTGAAAGTTTGAAAACATGAC
>WUAP02133751.1:0-13391 GCA_015163945.2 Stichodactyla helianthus
GAAAGAAGAATATCGAACGCAAGACTAAGGTTGCTTATTACGATCAGCATATAAAAGAGTGAAACTTGAATTTTGGCTGGGATATCACACTTCATTTAGTTACGAGTGTTCTTAGTCCAGTAACCAACCATTAGATGTGATTATTTCTTTTTTGACATCCAAACAAAACATCTCTTCTCATCATTGTCTATACTATTTAAGCACTACCATAATTGTTCGGGTGAACCGTAATTTTTATATTACGTGTAAATTTCTTGTCTTGTAATAGTTTTTACAAACAGATTCGATTATGTATTTCAAAACATAACAAAACACAGTCTTACAGCTTTTAAGCTTAAAAGACGCACAATATTAGAGGAAAAGATTTTTCAATTCCTCACAAACTGGCCCTAGTTAATCTTCGTTCTCAGGGTCATTAAACAACAAAAGTAAAGTTGCGCCTTAAAATAAAATAAAATAATAATAATAAAAAAAAACGCTAGCCACATTAGATCGTTCCTTGAGGAATGGCATGGAACGCAATGTTGAAGCAATTTGTTAGACTAAGAAGCTGAAATATAAATTTTGCGTACCAATAAATGAAATAAGTAACCGATACGGAAAACTTTGTAGTGATATATATAAACATATTATTTTAGTATTCATATCATTTTTATAAATGTGGAACTTTCAACATTTTAATAATTGATGATTGGGTTACTGATCTGACCACAAGTCGCTCCGTTGAGAAAAAGTTTTAAAATTTTGTACTTAAGAAGAAATGTCTTAGTGGCAACCCTACCCGTGGGGTTATACCGTCAACAATACTCCAACATACTATATTTCTTCAACAGACTTAATTTCTGTTGACGTTTACCAACGATAAAGCTCTTATGATCAGTCAAAACACGGTTTATAATTATAAGCAGCTGTTATCTGGCAAGCAAAGTTTGGTAATTATATTAATTTACTCAATCACTTGGAAGCTGCTCGATAGTTAGTGCGGTTACAATCAACGGAATTATACACAAAACAAGACTTGATTGACGTCAGAGGTAGTTTCGCTAATACCTACACATGAAGCTGCAGTAACCCATACTTTGTTCTTATGAAGGATAGAAAAAATGCGAAGGGATCTTTGCACGTAGGCGTTCCGTACCTCTAGGAAGGAATTCGTTTGTCTTGTTTTATTTACACCTAAACATCATTAGGCTTGGGCGGTATGGTTTTTGATGGCCACTGATGAGTCTTGCCACTTGGGACCTCATTACGCCATTTTTTATCTTCTTCATAGAAATTTGCTTGTTTCTAACAACAAAGACGAGCTAAATAAAGCTGTGCATGCATCATTGGCTGGATTAATGCCTATATGGACACCTATATAGGTGTCCATAAAAAACGCGAAGCTTTTTGGCGAAATAAAGGATTAAGTTAATTTGAGCGGTAGTCCTTAGATCAGCATTCCGAGCGTCGTCCTGTTCCCGCTTCTTTGGTGGGCGAGTTCAGTGTGTGTGTGTGTTTGTGTGTTCAGTGTGTGTGTGTGTTTGATGCGCAGTGGAAACCAAAGCGCGCCAACATTGTATGAGAAACAGCGTGTTTTTACCGTGACAAACATGACGACAAACATCTGCAGGTATAACAGTTGAGCAATCGGAATCTTCATATGCAGTTGAATTATTGGTGCGCGCGGACCATGACGAGCACAAGTGATCCTTGACTGTTCTTTTGGAACGTAGTCGAGTGGAGCGTGAACATTTTCTTGTCCAAATTCAATAGTTTTGTGTAAAGCACAAGAGTATAGTTTATGCGCGCGCCCGTAAAATAAAAGAAAGCAACAAGATTTTTCCCCCTCTCAAGGACGATAAATCCGGAAGATAACAAGCGGTGGTATGGGTTTTTCTCAAAAGGTTTTGCGAGAGGGACCACGTCGGTGAGATTGAAGTGATCTCCATAACAATGCGACCCCTTTTCATGAATGCTGCGTTGATTTTGAATATGAATCAGAATCTTTCTTTGTAGGCTAATTGGCTGCCAAGCATACAGCGAAAAAATACACCCAACACAGGAACTTGGAGATTGACCGACGAAAATAAACTGGAAAATTTCATCGAGGTTTTGTTAGTTAAACAAGCCTGTCTCTTTACTTCAGGATCAAATTTATTTACTCTGATATCCGCTTAAATTAGACGTAAATATTAAAGCAAACACGTTATCAACTTTGGAATGATTAATCTTTAGGGGTCAAGCTGTGCTTCAATAAAAGTGTAGCCTAACGTGCTACAAATAAGCACTCGAGAAAACTGATTGAATAACGGTCTTGGTTAACCAGGGCTTTCTCGCGTTGAAGCAAAAACATGGTTGGTCAACCTTAATCGAATTTGGATATGTCTTTTTTTGGGCTAGCCATAATCGGACTAATTAATAATTCAAGTAAATAAAGTTGCAGGCTTTTTCGTATTGTCTTGTGTTCTTTTGATGTTTGGAATGATTATGGTAATTAAATATTTCTAAAAACTCTATTGTTCGTATGCAACGCCAGAAATGTAAATAGCTTTGTCAAGCCACACACACGAAAAGGCAGGCCTTGTTCGGAGCTGAATCAGTTGTCAAGATCTATTGAAGACGAGCGAAGTTTGTGAAGATCACTTGGAAGTGCCCAACATGAGTGCCAAGGAACCGAACCACATCAAGCGACCTATGAATGCGTTTATGGTATGGTCGAGAGAGAAAAGAAAGAATCTCTCTCAAGCAAACCCAAGAATGCACAACTCCCAAATTAGTAAGATTTTGGGCGGCGAGTGGAGAAAGATGGAGGATGAGGCAAAACAACCGTACATCCAAAAGGCCAAAGAACTCCAAGCACAACATAGTAGGGACAACCCAGGTTATAAATACAAGCCAAGGAGGAGAAAACCAAAGCAGAACCTCCTGAAGAAATCGCCGTATCCCTTTCCATATCCTTCACCTGATGGCCCTCAACATGCAGCATTAAAGATGGCTTATCCGAATAGCATGTCTTCGCCTGAAGCAGTTTACCAACAGTATTATCAAATGCCTACCCAGCCCAGCTATCAAGTTTATGACATGTCAATGCACGGTGCAAGACAACCACACTCTTACACCGGCGCACCGCCACACAGTTCGCCAGTCCACGAAATTGCTTATCCCGTACGTTCAAGTGAGATTATGCAAGGGGGACATCTATATGGAGGACCAATAGATTCACCACCAACGACCAGTGCCTTTTCTAGCGCTCAGAACATTCATGTACAGCCACCACAAGACCACAATTCTCCACCGTACCCTCCGTTATTTACTCAGCGACACATGTGACTTCAGCTTTGATACTGGTAGCTAATTATTTATCTCTCTTTTGAGTTTTGTAATTGGTTGTGTGCCTAACGTCCTTCAAGACAAGTAATATCTTTATTCACGTGTTTGTGAAAGCGCTCGACACTTGCCTTATTGTTGATCATTTGTTGTTTTTTTCCTTTCTCTATTTGAAGTGGCCATGATAGCTGGTGTAGACAAAGTAATTTAGACATATTGCCATCGATATAGCCTTTAAGCTACGATTATCCCGATAAGACTTCATACAAGATTGACTAAACTTAGCGAGCAAGAAACTTCCACTAAGGTGCGCTTTCGATTCGGATGTAAAACTTTCCTCTGAATTTAATAATATTATCTAAAATTGCTATTAAGCTGGCCGATGTGATAGAGCAAAGTCTCCTTAGTCGTATTTTTATTGCTCTGATTATTATAACTGTAAATAGATCCTTGATTAGGGAAGTATTTCAATATGGCCGTTGGCAACTAGTACGTGAAGCAATGCTCCATTATAAATGCGCAAACGGAAACACACTAGGAATCAGTTCTCGAAAACAAAATTCAGTGAATTCACAAACATGTTTAGCAACATGAAAAGAACTTTGTGATAATTCGTTTACGACGAGAATAAAGCATTTTAGGAATTAGTAGCAGAATAAGAACGAAAACAAGTAATCGTAAAATCGAATTGGTTGTTTCTTGTCGGTAAACACCAATTTTCTTCAGCCAAGTTGGCTCCACTCGTCGCCTAACCTCGAGGCTCGGAAATTAAGACAGAGTTAACCCTCATTTTCGTTGATAAATATTCCTTCTCTTGTTGTGAGTTTATAAGTACTATATAATTAATACAAGCGAATCAATTATTTCTATTAGCGAAAGGACAACAGAAATCATATTGTTGAATTGTATAATAGTTGACCTCGGAGTGTTAGTACAACCGCGTAGTTGGTTGGCCAACGCTAAGCGTAGTGCATCTTAGGTGATTGTAACGGTCCACGACGTTATAAGATTAGCACGGATCGTGTCCTGAATTCTCGAAAATGAAGAGATAAAGAAAGAGTAAACAATACGAATAAAGAGACGCACTAAACCTGTCGATTTCTGTGTCTAGGAGTTATTGAATTGTAAACTCTTGATATGTCTACTTTATTGTGGACTTTTTATCTTAGGTGCGTTAAGCCGTGGCATTACTTGCTTGGAATACAAGAACTTTTTCTTCGGATACAATAGGCGAGTTGTTCTCAAAATACATAACATTTGTGTAGATTTTGAAAGCAAATTGAATGGAGTCTTCATGTTCAATTTTTCAACAATGTTCTTTCATTGTCAACTGAACTAAGGGAGTTTAGTTAACTTTGAGGGCGAGCGACCATGTCTTAGTTATATCTTGGTTTCGTTAGCAATCAAGTAGAACGGAGTGCGAAAAAATTAACTTTGAACTTAAATTAAAAGCATTTTCAGTCTCACTCCGAAAGAAAGCTAACGTTTAATAAGAGGCAACAGCAAAGCACCTCTTAGTTCATTGGCAAGGAACATGAAGTATTTCCCTTTTCGTTTAAGAAAATTCTCAATCGCTTAGGGAAAGTGTTTCCTACCGGAATTGTTTTCCAGCTAGCAATCACACAAACTACTTTGTAATCAAGGACGTGTAACCCATTCCAAGTCATTAAACGTGGAGCAAAAAACTCATTTTCTACGAAGGAAATAGCTTTGAAGCACTCGCTTTTAGTTAGCATAACTTATTCAATAAAAGATAACGACTTTTTATTAAGCTTGTCTCTAAAACTGTTTTGCTTTAAGTTCTTTTTCGAATCATGTCTTACGAAAGCATGTCAGTGGCGTTCAAATCTTGCCTTAACTCTACTAGGAATAAATTAGCTTATTCTAAGTATTATTACTATTATTATCATACCTATTATTTCTACTGTAATATTTCTAGATTGACTAAGATGTATGTATATATATTATATATATTTTACACTGATGATCCCAAACAAGATTCAGCATCAACAGAAAAAAGAATAAACACAAATCAGATTGTTTTCAAACTGTAGTTGTGTGGTACCTCAAGTTATACTGTGATATTTTGTTTAACTCTCTTATGGTTTGTTTATTTATTTTTATTTTTTTCAAAGAAACGGGTTTTCTTCATTAAGAAGTGTCAGCAAATTCCTTAATTCGTTCACTTTACCGGCGAACAAATTTGTAAGCTCGACCGTTGTTTTAGGATATTCCAAGAACAAGTCAAAACGCATTGCGGGTTTCTTCTAAAAGATCGTTACCTTAAAATGCTGTGAATCTAGGATCAAAGGCTAACCCAATTTATTTTCAAAAATAATTTTAAGCTTATAGAATTATTTCTGGGTCTGAAAAACTCCTAAACAGGTCGAGCTAAATGAATCTCTGATACAATTGTCTTATCGCTTTTATTGATCTAAAAAAGACTGAAAATCGAGCTTGAAATCACTACCAGCGAGCATACTTGATTACAACAAAGACTTATCTAGTTTTATTCTGTAGATTTATTTATAAAACACAAGGTTTTATTTTCAATTCTGCTACTGCAAAACGCAGATAATCTAATCATCAGAGAGAAGAAAGAACAATGAAAAAATAACAAGTTTTTGTATTGAATTCCCGATTTCATTGAATTTCGAGACAGTTTTTTTAATAAATTGTACGTGTGTTTCTAAGTTCTACAATCTAAAGGTTAGATAAAGAATATTCACTGTAGTATTTGGGGTTTTGTTTTGATCATCGAGGTTCCCCAGCTCAATGGTAACCCCACGTTCAACTCTGTTTCTTTAGAACCAAAGCTTAAGAAATTTCGATTGGTTTTGATTGAACAGCCCACTCGTATTTTCCTTCTTTTATTCGAGTGGTCATTGTTTTGCTTAAAATAAAAGATATGAGAAACAAGACAAAGCGATGTGGAAAAGACTCTTCCAGATTCGATAAACAAGTTGCCTCGTTGTCCGCAAACTAAACATAAATCGAAAAAGTATAGAAAATAATTTCGAATAAATTTGCTGCGATCAGCTACGAAATACGGATTCGCGACCAAAATTTCATTGGAATATCGTTTAGAATCCTCCTAAGGAATTCAAATGCAGAGGATTTTCAGTAGATCTAGGATTTTGATATGAGATCATTTTGAGGTGCTCGTTTCAAATTAATTTTCCAATTACCCTAATCAAACTTTCCAACACGCTGTTAATCAATGGAATCAAGACTAAATAGGGATATTCATAGCTTGTCGCGCAATAAATGATTAAAAAACACAGCGAGGAAGAGAAATCTTGCCGGGGATGTGATGTGAAGTCGTCTACTGTAAGCTGCAGGAAACGCGTATAACAAGAAATATCTACAAAGTCTACAGATTTATGAATGCGAGAAATTGCCGGCCAGAAATTAGTAACAAGAATTCGATAGTTGCTGGTACCATAATTGAATAATAAACAGTAAAGAAAAAAGTGCGTTTAGACCGAGATAGTAATGAATCAGAAAAGCTTCCTTTCGATGTACCGAGAGGCACTATCACCGATTGAAATAAAGACTATAAACTTTAGTCGCGTTGGTTTCTAACAATATGCAAAAGAAAAATCGCAACTTTCTTTTTACTAATAATGCGCTTAAAGTGGCTTAGAACTGACATATATTTTTATTCATAATAAAAACTTATAGGTTTGGATGTTTTAAAAATCGAGGTGAATATTTAAGATTTTGATAGAATTTGAAATCAAATTTCAGCGTACGAAGCGTACATGTGTTGTGCGCTATCCTAATGCCGGTTCTAGGCGGACAAACTCGAGGACGAATCAAAGCAAAGGTTGTATGTCTCTACAGTTGTATTTGATTTCCTGATTATTGATGTCCCTACTATTACCTGTGTAAGACGTTTCAAAATCTGACAACCACACAAGTTGGGATTATGAGTAGATTGCCTCAAACGAGTCAAACTGACAAGAGGGTTTTTGTTTGTTAATCTATGAGCTTACAGTTGGCGTCCCATTATGTCTAGTGCACTTGAAAGAAACTAAACAAAACAACAAGACTTTGCTTTTATGCCTCACAAGTACGACTATCCTATACGCTTTGTTTCTTGACTTAAGATCAACATTAGACAACAAATAGATAAGGCAGACTGATCCTCCAAGAAAAAGAGAAATTTGTACCGTGAAAAACAAGCAAGCGACTTTTTTTCACAAGAGATTCCGCGCGGTTCTGGTCCTACGCTTAAGAAGCATCTATTGATATTTTTTTTATATTGACAGGTGCCAACACTCCCCCAAGCAACACAATTTAAGTCAGTTTGTCTTATTAATAATACGTTTGTTAAATACAACATTTTCAATTAGGCAAATTTAATGAAACTGGCCGTGTCTCAAGCACCTATACTCAAAAATCTTTAAAACTTTAATTTAGGGCTATGCTATCGAACACACGTCTGAAACTGTATTTATAGTGTATTGCTAAAGACTAATTAAAGACAAGAGTTTATGTTGATTTGATATGAAAACAAAAGAACTTTTTTCAAAACAATCTAAAGGAAAGCTTGAAAAGGGAGCAAATTTTTCATTGTTAGTATTAATTTTTTGAAAGTATGTATCAATATGATATCAGATGATCAAAAAACTCGACCAAATTAGAGACGTCAGTAATTGGTTTAAATCTTTGGAACTACATTAAGCCAAATGGATTTTTCAAGGCAATTTTCAGAAATCTAAATGTCAAACTTTTTAGTTAGTTCATTTTCACACGAAAGAAAATATCAGGGAAAAATATCGAAGGAAAATTTTCCCGGAGCACTTTTTAAAATTCTAATCCACACGCGTGGTTTAACTTTATGGGTTATGTTTTCAGAGGTTTCGCCCCATGTGGGCCAATCAACATAGTTTTCTTAATCACCACCTTAGCATGAGTCTACAAAACACATTTTTACATGAATCTGGTGAATTGTCAGTACATAGGAAAAGCCAAACTCTGAGCAAATCTTCCAAAACAGAGTTAAAAAGGCTAATGATTTACACGTAACTGTTCAGAAAAACAGCTTCTGGATCCATTTAACTTTCTTTTCGTGAGTCTATCGCGCGGACTGAATAATTTGCATATGAATTTATCAACAAAAGCGCAGCTCGAGATTCCTTTTCTGTTTCTCAAAACTTTGTTTTAAGCGACGCTTCGACTAGACCATTATGTACACTGCATCGTTGGTGCTCTCCTGCTTACATCTATATCGTAGACTCGTATTCTATAGATTTCAAAAGCGAATTGACCCATTTGATGTTTCATAAGCATCCAAACAACAGGCCCTTAATTGCACAGAGAATAAATGCCAAGGAAATTATTCTCTCGAGAGAATTAACCCCTAAGGAATCTACAGCGTTAATTGATTTTCCTAATGAAATTTGATTTGGATCGTAAGGTATGGGTCAGTGATGTTGAATACGGGTCATCAGTCCACCCTCCTGTCATGCTGGGCCAAAACCAAACCCCCTTTTTTCCAAAACGCACAGCCAGAAATGGATCACAGCACGAATTATTACAGAAAATATCAATCTTTAAGAACATTATCGCAGAGGGTTGTGGAATTCCGAACTGAAATTATCGTTGGGATATGTGAAAACTTACTGAAAACGACTTTCCGAGTGGCTTTTTAGTGCCAATGCAAAACCAACCCAATGGAGTATCTTTCTAACGCCACTCCAGATTACTCAAGTCTGCCATGAACTACTAAGCACCGACTTAGATAAAAGGTTTAGCTTGTGAGTATCCATCTCTTGTGTTTTTTTTTTTGAAAATCCCAGAAGCATCAAAAATACATATATGGCTAATGTCATGAGCAACGACTGTATTCGGTCTATGGAGTTTTGTCTATAGTTAACGACCAACTAAATAGCGCCCGGTTCAGTAAACTGGTTTTACACCAAACACTGATAAGTCATAATGTATATTGTTCTGTCTCGACGTCAGGCTAGATATTATATGGAAAGAAAAGGTAAACTTAGTTAACTTTCAACGAAAAAGCGCACGCCTTCGAGAGGTTTTGGTCGGTGAGTTGCGGGCCCTTGCAGCACCTGAAAAGGGCTACAAAGCAGCAGGATTGCTCGTATTAATATCGGAAACTACATGCAAAATTTATTTTTTTATTTTATTTTATCCTTATGGTACAACTGATTCACACGGCGTCGTAATCGTAGTCATAATCATAACGACATTGTAACACGCTTCAGATGCACCAGCAATGTCTTCGTTCAGCGGAATAGCCACATATCCGGTTTATCTTGCGTCGCCACGTTTAGTTTTCCCGCGATTTCTAAAATTTTCGCGGAACAAAAGGTGTAAATGCTCACGTTTGAACAGCCTTTCTTACGATGATAACTATGATTGCGCGGTTCACACGTACAACATAACGTCATAATCGTAGCCATAATCATAAGAGAATGGAAAAGTTTCCATTCCTTATGACGGCTCTTACGATTGTGAATATGATTATGATTCTGTGGTTCACACGCTCTGTTCGTTATGAATTATGACTATGATTACGACTACGATTACGACGCCGTGTGAACTAGGCTTTACATAGATAAATCATTCGAAGGCCTGGGTCTGCGTAAATATTACAATATTCTGTCATTAGGTTAATATTGAGGCCCAACTTCCAGCTTCATCCCTGTTCATTAATCTTCATTGTGTATTTGTAAAGATACCAATAGTATCATGGGCACTAACTAACAGGATCCTATATAAAATACCTCAAACAATATACGTCTGACCAAAAATGGATGTCATCAAAATATTGCATGGCGCATTCTAAAGTAGTGTCGTAATTTAGACACTAGTGCGATGCCTTCAGTCTCATCTCGTGTCAAACTTGATCATAAATAAAAAGAGACAATAATACAATAGTGGGGGGGAAAATGATACGAATTAACCGATTATAAGGTAAAAATAGATGTGTGTCGTCATCATCATTGGTATCATTATCAGTATCCGACATTGCATATCACTAAGAACTTGCCAAACAATTTTCAGCAAATTTAATTCCGAAAAGTTATTCACGCACTAATAGGATAAAATTGATCAGTTAATATCTGTTTTCGAATTCACCACGTTGTTCGCGCCACGTGTGATGTTCTGTCCGGCCTTTTATACATTGCGCTACACATCCTCAGTTACTTAGCGCTAAGCTAATACGTTATTTTCTTCAGTCATGGATTGTCCTATACTGACTTCATTTGTTCAAATCTCGTAAAGACTTCTCGACTCAAGCACAGACAATGCGTCGTGGTATAAGTTTTTTCTCTTTTGTCTACTCCACCGAAAAATTTTGTCGAAATTCAATTAAACTGCGACAGTCTTTTCTGCCACTTAAAATATCCCAGGAATTATACAAAGACAAGATTCAACGAATATTTTGTAAAGAATCGAGGCTAACTTGACGGATACGAGCAGCTGGTGGTCCGTCACGCGAAGTCCTTGGCCGGAACAGACCGACTTTTGAAAAAAAAACAGTGCAAGAATATTATGACGACCACAAAGAAACAACCGGCTTATACAAAGTCCTTGTTACCGATGAACGCCCCCGAGCCATATTAAAAAGCAACGGGGTAGTAAGACCTTGAACAATGGATGTTTCATATTGTTTTTCTTGATAGAGATGAGTTAACCCATGCCGTACGAGGCACTTCCGGACTTCAGGTATTTTGGCGCAAGAAAAATGGCTCAGTTGACGTCGTCAGTTGAAGCCATTTTGAAAAAGGAAGTAAAGAACAGGGGAAAAGGGTGTATCATACCCAATGAATTGTGAGATGGCATGGTGATAGAGACTGGAACGCAGACCTTTCCGAGACCCAAATGCATTATGGGACAACAGAACCCTCTTTGTGAGTGAGACTGGAACACAGACCTTTCCAAGACCCAAATGCATTATGGGACAACAGAACCCTCTTGGTGAGTGAGACTGGAACACAGACCTTTCCAAGACCCCAATGTATTATGGTGTTAGAGGACTAGTTGGTTGGTGCGTAGGCAAACACGACACAAAGATCGTTCCTTCTGTTTTAATCCAAGTTACCCTTAAACTATCACCATAATCACTTCGACTCTGCTTCCAAATCCACTACTTGTTAGGTGGCTTTCTTCCTATGTGATGCTTAGCAAGACAGGCCACACAACATGACGATGTGCACATACGCGGTATGGTATCCGTAACACTGAAATGGCTTCCAATTGTTTTCGTATGAATAATCCAATCAGAACGCGTATTTAAGGCTACAGTAAGGTAAAAGGTGTTTTCTTTCGGTAAGGTAAAGGGTGTCTTCTTACTGTTTGATCACACTCATAAGCGAGCACGACCGCCTTTGTGATTGCGTCATTTGACTACAAGTACCAGAATACTTTGCCAAATGCTTTGTTATTCAGATTTTTCTACTCTCCTGTGAATAAAGAGACAATTGTAAAATTTGCCTGGCAATAGAAGCCACTCAAAGCATTCTGGTAGTGGTAGTCAAATGATGCAATTATGCAAATGTCCTATTCATCTTGCTTCGTGGATAGGTTGTGGTATCTTAAAAAGATTTCATTGAACAGGATTTCTTCATTGTCGATAATTCGCATGCAAAATGAAAATCATGTTTCATACAGAAGTTCAAGGAAAACATTCCAGGACTTTTCAATGACTTTTCAATGACATTATTGGGGTTTTCAAGGACTATTTTCGGATTTATTTCACAATGAAAGTTCCTAAATACCAAGGAGCCACACGTTCGCCATCTTGAAAATTACCCAGAACACACTGGGAATTAGAGAAACTCATCCCCAGGGTTTTCCGCCATTTTAAACATAGCGAAAAGAGAAGCCCTGATACGAAATTTTAGTTACAAGAAATGACTGATGACTAAGAATTATCTTGTTTTGGGGCTGACTAAGAATTATGCCAACAGCACCCACAAAATTCAAGGAGATACTGAAAAATTTCCAGGACTTTTCAAGGACAAAAATCAAATTTTCCGAATTCGAGGAGTATTCAACCTATTTTCAAGGACTTTTTAAGGCCGGTGTGAACCAGGAAAATTCATCGCCCACATATTCATTGCCACAAAAATATAATCACAATAAAAGCAACTGGAATTCAAAATAATGAAAAATAATTAAATTGCAATAAAAAATGTTCCTGTGGAGAGAACACTAGACTATGATAAAAACAAAATTATTTACCTGCGAAAAATATTCAAGACATGAAATATATCTAAATGAAATTTTGAGTATGTCAAATTAGATTGAAAGTGTTTGCTTTGTGGTTTGATTTATTTATCTATCATGATAGCTGTTGTTTTGCGAGCGAGAATAAAGATACGAGGTCTTCGGTGTTCACATCAGAAAAAATAGAACACCTCTGTAACCTAAGCTCCGAAGTCTTGTTTCTGAGGGGCATTTAATCAGTATTACCAATCACTTCGCGAACATTGCTAAACAAACATTAAATAAGTTGTGACAATTATGGGAAATGAAAAATTGGAAGACTAAATGAGATGATCCATAATTCATTTTTTTATTCTTCTTCTTTTTCAGATTTAAAAAGTGTTATTATTGTAAAAAATCATTAAAGTAATCATTGTAAACTTTAACGTTTGGTTAAAGTACTTAAATAAAAGAATATTATTATTATTATTATTTTATTATTAAATTTGTCGTTTTATTCGCCTTTGTTTACTTCATTGTTATATCATGAAAATGATTATTTTCTTAATTGCTGGAATAATTGCCAAACAGTATATATGTTTGAGGTGTTTATTTATTTATTCCTTCTTTCGTTTATTCATTAATTTGTATTGTTTCAATAGTCCTTTTTCATGATGGCGTAATTTGTACTACCCCTACCAGAATGCTTTAAGCAGCAGGGGTGTCAATAGTTTTGAAAGTAAGAGGCTATAAAGGAAAAGTAAACGTCTGGACTCAGATGCGAGCCCCGGAGGGGCGAGCATACTAGAGGGTACGGGGGGTATGCTCCCCCTGGAAATTTTGAAATTTAGAGTACCGGAGATGCATTTTCCTGCATTTTAAGGGCAAAATAATTGGGA
>WUAP02133762.1:0-13388 GCA_015163945.2 Stichodactyla helianthus
CCAACGGATCAACTCGATTTTATACGTTGGCGAGTTGGCGTTGGCGAGTTGGTCCGTTGGCGAGTTGACTGCACACCGTCTTGATGACTCATTTTCAGTGAAAGATGTCCCGTGCTTCCCGCGCAATTTGTTGCTTCAGTTATTTTTACCCATAATCCCATTCAGGCTAGTCGCGTAGTCGCAGAGCCAGTTAGTGATAACGTTTTTTCAAAAGACTGTATATTAGTATAGAGTTGTTTATTACTTCTCTCCTGTACTTTGAGAGTTTTTGTCCATCCTCTTCTCAGTTTTCCTCTCTCTGCAAAAACCTACTTCGAAATATGAATTTGTGGATTGTGGAGGTACAGAACCATAGCTGGCATGTTACCCTCAAAAATCAGAGGTTTTTTTTATAACAATGATTATGTTACAATAATATTGGCTTCCTTAATCTATAATATCAATAGCCTTTCACATGGTTTGCTAAACCACTTGAGTTGTCACCTCTACATTGTGCACTTTATGGTTGGGAGAACTCAGATGTTGATATTTTACAATGTGTCAGTTGTAAGGCATCTTTAGATGCAACTATGTCAACTGACTGGGATCCAGAGATTTGTAAGTATTACCATGTGCATTTTTTAAAATATCTAGTTTCTGGCATAGTTTTGTTGGAAAAGAGGTACTTTAAGAGGTGGCTCCATATAGTTTTTGAATGCATGCATGTGAGATGGTGTAGAACCAGAACTTGAAGAATTTTTTTAATTTGATGACAGTATGAAAAGGCAGTTGCACGCATTATCTTTCTAAAATAACTCAAAAACTAGATGGTAAAATGTCTTTAAATATTTAGAAATTTGGTACTGTGGAATCTTTTTTAATGGGAAACTTCAAGATTTTACATTATTTTAAATTCTGTAGTACCAAATTTTTCAGTATTGTATAAGGTCACAGACTTTCATTATGAAAAGTTTAAAAAAATTTTAACTGTGGAAAACTTGAGTTCTAAAATTTTTTTTAATGAAAACAATGCCTTCATTATAACTGATGTTGTTACCATAGAAACCTCATGTGTGATCAACGTTAGAAAACTTGATTCCAAAACTCATGAACTTTAATATGGTTGGCCTATTGGGTATCATTACCCTATTGATTGGGACTACCTGAAATTCTAGGAAGCCACCTTAGAGACGAAGGACAAGAGGTGCTAAAATAAAGGATGTAATGACAAATAGATTTCTAATTCTCTTTACCTTGCAGTTGCTAAAAGTTGCCAGCAGTTAAAGGACTCCCTTGTTATTGGTCATTCAAAACTATGTCCCTGGCCAGACAATCCTTGTCCAGGTAATTTCTTAAAACTAGTATAACAAAAAAAAAAAAAAAAAACTCCATTTGTATGCAGCAACTTCATGAAATTTTCACAAGTGTATTTCATGGCAATACACAATTCATGACTTTAGTAACATAGCCTTTCATGGCTGTGTGGTTGTCAGTTGCTAGCAGGGAGCTTGGTAGTGAAAGGCTCATTTCAGGTGTCAAAATTTTGCTGCATCAAATTTAATGCAAATTAGTCAAATCCTTTGTTTCTACTCTTTATTATTATAAAATAACTACTAAGAATCTTGCTTTCTTATTGGCTGAGGTGTGTGCTTTATGAAAGCACACAGCATGTGTATTTGCACCTTTGTATTTTATAAAAGAAATAAAAAAATGTGTGTGCATGTGTTGTGTGCAGTTCTAAAGCACTTGGTTATGGGCAGAACACAAGAGAAGTGACAAGGGAGTGACAGTTGATTCATATGATATTTTTATCTGCTGAGATCTTAATACATAAATTCTATCATTAAAATTTTGCTTATATACCAGAATTTGACACAAGTTCAATTTAGTATCTGAATCAGTCATTTCTCCAAAGACAAACGGGTTGAATTTAGGGAGCATATATAATTTATGGGTTGGGGTTGGGGGGGAGGGGGGGGCTGGTGGCTAGGTGGATTTGGAGGGGGACCAGCAACTTTCTCAAACATTGGGGGGCATAAAAATATTTCTTTAATAAATCTATTTGGCACCAACTTATGATCGGCATGTTTTTTGGGGGGGTATCATAATAAAATATTAAGTTTGTTATGGGGGGGGGGGGGATTAAAAAATTGTTCTATCAAATTTTGAAATCCATATAGCCCCGCTGACCCATAAATTATGACCAGTCCCTTGATTTATTAGATTTGATATATGATTTGGGACATCTGAAATGGGGCTAAGTATTTACTGAGTTACTAATCCATGTAGCACAGAAAAGTTAAACTTCACTTAATGACCTACTGCAAACAACTGCAAATAACAAACAACTGACTTGACTTGCAAGTTTCATTTCTAAAAATGTTTGTAGAAATAGAAATTATTAACTTAGTTTCTCTATCATAGAAAACTTCATTCAGTTACCAGCATATACACAGAGTCAGTGGAAAGAAGATTTTATATTGAGGTGGCATTCACTGCTCTCTTTGGGACCAAACCTACCATCACTGGATAATCATGTTTTCAAGGAAATGGTACTGAAAAATTTAAATCTTAATCTATTTATTTCAAATAATGTTAATTTTTTTCATTAACAAAAAACTCTGAATGAATGAATTAAAGGCAGGGAAGAGAATTAAATATTTAATATAGTAAAGAATATAAGGAAGGAAAGAAAGAACGAAAGAAGAAAAGAAAAACTAAGGTAGAAAAGAAAGGAAGAAAAAGAAAAGAGGAGTAGAAAGAAGGAAACAGGAAATCCAGGGAAAAAAGGAAAGAAAGAAGAGAATAAGAAAGAAGAAAAGGAACAAATAGGAAAGGAAAAAAGAACAAGACCAGACTACTTTGTCTATTTTGCCATAACTACCATGAATAACTTAATTTATCAGGATGAGGTCTCTGAGAATCACATCAAAAGCTTACAAGCACTTCTACAGGCTGCTGGATTACTGTCAAGTGAAAACATGGACGACTTAAAACAAGCACTCCATGTTTCTTGCTTAATTGGATTATGTGGCTGGCAAAAAAGGTACCATGTACATGTACATTTAGTTGCTTCATAGGTCATAGTTCATAACGTGCCCTCAAGGTCATACTATGGCTAAAATGAATTGGTAGTATTACGGTGTACTTTGCACACTTCAATTTTTTAATCCTAAATTATTTGATGTTGCTGTTATTTTACTGAGGTTGTGACGACTTTGATAAGCTGCTGCTGCTGCTGTCGTTTTCTTAGGCTGTGTTGCTCTTCTTCTTTAGCCTGCGTGAAGCCTGATCATAACCAGGGTTACGATTAGGCTACACACAGGCTTTTCTACTTCTATCGCTGACAGTCGTGACACAGCCAAGGCACGACAAGACAAGTCAAAATTCTAGAAAACATCACGGTCACGGCAAGGCACGATAATGCCACGGGCTTTTCACAGTCGTATGAAATCTGATTTTATTGCTATCTTCCTTGTCCCAATGATCTTTCTCTGTGTTCTCTATTTTTTCTCCAAAAATGAACACGTGGAGTTGATGCCCTGAATATTAAAATCAGGTGTCGTGTGTTTCTTCACTGTTTCTATTCTTGTTCTTACCAGGAATAATGAAACAGATGCTGATCAAGCAACCTTATTTTGCACCATGTGTCGCCGTGAACTTGGTGTATGGAATTTTCGCTCAATAACTTCATCTGATGAAGAAAACCAGACAGCAAACCAAGACAGATCCGTTACTATGTCAACACCAACTGACGAATCAAGAAATCGATCACAACATGTTGACACCAGCAGTACTTCTAAAACAAGCACTGATGATACAGAATCTATGGACTTGGGTGCTCAAGGAGGGGCAACGTGCAGCACTGCCATTGAAGAAGACCAATATAGAGGATTTGCCGGCTGTAAGAGAACGAACACAGGGCACAGGAATATGGCAAGCCAGCGGCATGATAATTCAAAAAATGTAGATATAGAGGAATGTATGGACATTGAAGTCAAATTAAAACTACATGTGCCGGGACAAGAAGATACCGAGTCCAACATAGAACACAAAAAACAGTCATCCCCATTTGAAAGAACTGCAGATCAGTTAATGAAATCCACGGAGATGCCTATGAATGTAAGTGAATCTGAAGCCAAAGAAAGCACGTCAACATTCAAGGACTCTTTGCTTATGAAGAGGTTTGTAACAGGAAGAGACAGTCCCTTGAGGGGTAGCCCTGGGGCAGATAGTCTACCTTATCGGTCACCACTTCATCTCTCAGTTTCTGATTTGTCAGAAAAGGAGCACTGTGAATCTTTGTGTGTTGAGGTTGAAGAAGAAAGTCTTACAGATAAACTTCAAGCAGTTGAGTCCGAGCTGGAGTTTATGGCTGGAGGATCGGAAAGTTCCGCAGATAAAGATGATTATGCACCTGATATCAAGAGAATACGATTAGAGGTAACTAGAATATCTGTCTAATAGACCAAATCCACCTAGGCGTATTTGTTTTCCCATTTCAGACCGTGTCATGTTACTAAATGACCACAAAGCTACTACCATTTGCAAGTAAGTGTTCAACTTTTTTCCATTTGTTTACGTCAAGAAATAGTTTTGCTGATTACATGGTAACGTTTAGCGTGAGAATTCTGGAGTTTAACGATTAACATGTCAGAGTTCGTCATATTTGGAATAAAACTACAGAGTTCTCACGCAAAACGTCACCATCCAATCAGTAAAAATATTTGTTTCAAAACATAAACAAACGGAAAACATTTTCACGCTGAACACTTGCTTAAGGTAGTATGAAATTTCACGTTGACGTCGAAGTAGACAAATTATACTTTACATTTACATGTATTGCAATTTTTGTACCAATTGCCCATGGGCTTTAATCACACGGCAGCCATGTTTATTCCCAAGCCAACTTTTGTTCTTTCCCGCGTGAACGCGTTCTGGAGTGTTTGAATACGAGGCCACGCGGGGAAACGTATTGTTTCGACCAACATGGCCGCTGCGTGATTAAACCCCATTGCTATTGATTTTTCATAGGACTTGGAAAAAACAAAGTTCCACCCAATATCGGAGCATCGAAGCTGGTGTCCTTGGGTAACCTGTGGCATCACGGGCCGAGAAAAATTTGCGAGTTCACAGGAGTCTGGTAATGGTTGGAGAATGTTATTACGCACAATTTTACCATCCCATTGTATGGACAGAGTACATTGCTTTACAGATGTAAGTAAACGGTAGAATAGTGGCAGGTCAGGGGGCTATGACGGAATTACGTCATCATCCCAGTAACTACTGGAAATTACCAAATCCTAGTAACTACTAGAATCTATCAAGTAAGAGTTAATTACCAAGAACGGAGGCAATAAGCCATGTATAGGCTTATTGCCGACGTTCGAGGTAACTTAAAAGTGTCTTATTTCATACTTGAGAAGGTTTTCACAATACGGCAATTCTCGAGAGAAAACAGTTCGATAATACTTCTACATATTCATACATCGTCTTTTTCAGCAACAAGAGCATGCGTAGATGATAATTACGTCAGAGTGAATCCTTTGACTCATCTCACATGGAGGAGGGGATGCAGAGAGATCACATGATGACTCTTGGGCTTGCAAACTTTCGAGCCGGGAGGGCGGGGTTGACAATAAGCCAAGGTCTCGCCAATAGACTGCTAAGAGAGTGGTCTTTGGCTGGGACGTGCTTCGCAATCCTGCCTCGGATACGTTGAGTTTGTAATGAACTCCTCATTACAAATTCAAGGGCTATTTCTAGTTATAGACCTGGTCTATAACTAGATATAGCCCTCATTAACGTATTTATCGGGGTATATTAGAGATACATCCCGATGAATAACAGAGAAAACCGTGTCGAGTATGTAATAAATCCCATTATTTCCTCAAAGTGCGTATAACCCTTCTTGCAATATTCTCAGTATTGATTGTACATGGGGTCAGCTGTTGAATGACCCCCAAAAATTTCGTAAATTGAGTGCTGGCGCATCTTACAGTTATAGGCGCTTTAAAAGTATTGTCTGGTAAACAATTAATGCAAGTAATTGCTACATCTCCAAATGTCTAGGGGTGGGGTTGTAATACTGAATGTTCATGTGTTTTTTTAGGTTCCGCCCAAGGAGGCCTGGATACCAGTCAGACGACTATTAAACGAATGTTCATCAGTGCCCAGTAAGAAAAAAGGCCCTGAATCTTGAGATGAGTTACTTACACCAGACTTACTTACTGACACCTTTCCATTAGATAGCACAAAACAAGCTCACTTTAGGCTAGTTGTTAACCGCTGTGTATCTGGGGACAGACTCGATAAATTTTATAGACATTGTTTGACAATTGCCTTAGTTTAAACTACCCTGCAAATGCTTCTGATTAGAATTTCTTTAGCCTGCAATGCCGACAGTCAGCAGATGTGCGGAGGCGATAGGAAGTATACCACCACCACCACCACCAAAAATAAGCAAGCAACAAAACACAGACCGCCGGCATCGCAGGCTAGAATTTCTTCTGGACGTTTAACACACACAGTCGCTAAAGAACTGGATGACCATAGGCCATGTTGGTTTTCGAATTGGAATGCAATTAGCTCTGTGGTCTTCGGGGTGTGGGGCTGGGGGTCTTTTTAAATATGACAAGTTTGGGGAAAAAACCTTATGAAATTCTGCGTTCGTTACTGAATCATTAAAATGGTTTTAGGAATACTACTAAAGGCATTTATTCTGAAAACTAGCGTCTGGTGGCTATGGGAAATAAAATATCAAAAGACGTTATCGCCATGTTGGATATTACTATGGAATCCAAGACTAATCTTTTGTTAAAATCATCCAACATGGCGGATATGACGTCGAATGAAAACCAAGAATTGGTGTGTATAAAGTAATTATCAAACTAACTGCCCAAAGTATTGTTGTTTTTACCATACATAGGCCACCAATCAGAGACAAGTATTTAAGTGTGCAGCTAACTGTCTGTCTGTCTGTCCGGGAAAATGTCCAGCGAAATTCAAGTAAAATCATGTACTACAGACTGCAGTATAATGATAGAGTCTTTTACTTTGGGTGTAATTATTGCTTCTTGAAAACCAAATGTTCCTCAAGGAATGTTTGCTAGTATATGGCTCCAACAAAAATAGTTTGGGTGGTTGTCACCAATGTGACGTAATCCCCATTGTTATGTAGAATGTCAGCCAAATATCCGATGGGCAGCAAAATAAACAAAGGAATGGCACCATGTGGATTTTTTTTGGTTTGCATTTTAGCATGATAAAAATCGATAAAGATAGTAAAGATACTTTTGAATCAATTGTCTATGCCTCGCTCAACCAGAAAGTCTAACGTTTACCATGATAAAAAATCTATTTAATTGGTCTTTCCCCGGTCTTTACAACTGTTGCAACGTAGACCTTAATCCGGGAGGGACTGGCATTAGATTACATTTATACAGTGATAATTTAGTTTTTAGATAAGCTCTTTCAAAGATATTGTAGACGTCAACAAGACGTCATTGAATAATATAAGTGCTCATGTTTGAGTTTCCGAAATTGAAAGGACGACTGGGAAGGAACTCGTACCGGGAGGCATTATGGGAATGGTTTGGTCTCGTCCCCTAATTCCATGCGGTACGCGTTTGTTTTCAGATTTTCTTTAAACTTTACGAAGCGAACTTAAATTATGGTTGCCTAATGGTCTTCAAGGCCATTATTATATTTGAATAAAATATAAAAGTCACACTGTTTGTCTACAGGTTGATTCCTTAGTAGCATGCAGGATCGCAAGGGTTGTTATATTACAATATATAAACAACCGAAAGATAAGACGGCAGAGGTCTTGCACTTTTTCTTTATCTATAGTGGCCGGGCATCAAGTCATACATGTTTGGTTTGGTTTGACTTCCTTGAATTTGTAATAAGATAATGGTCTCCCCTCATCGTGAGGAAGCAACAGGAACTAACAACAGTACGTGTCAGTTTTACATGATATTTTTGGAGGACTTTTACGGACTGCTATTACGGCGCATATTGCTGCCACGCAGTTTACAATCATGAGTAATGTAACTAGTATATGCCTCCGAGACCAGACTGTTGAACCGGGAGACAATCCCCTACTCTTATACGAATAGCTCGGCAACACGTTCTTATGTCCCTCATTTACAGGTTAAGGAAGTGATGGGAGACAGGTCCTACGGTTTAATGTCCTTATCCGAGACCTGAAGGTCTAACCATTTGCAGTTGTAATTACGAAGGCAGCACCACCTCAGTTATTTTTAAGATCCTGAGCGTTGGGTTTGTTTACCAGCAAAGATAAATATTATTCAAGAACTGAATACGAAACTATATGCAAAGACCCATCTCAAAAACCTCAGTTTTGTTGTGCAATTATTACAATAGTAATACATATTTACGTTAGAACAACTACAGAAGTATAATACTTTTTAATCTATGGCCGAAAAGGAGGACCGGATGACCTCTTTCCTTTCGTGGGGGTACTTGATAACTGTTTTCTTTATGGTACCTTCAAACAATTAACAAAGGCAATCTGACCCAGAGATAACCCATTGTACAAGGCAGCTCTCCCGAATCAAATAAATTGCCACAGAGATTCAAGCAGAGAGCCGCACTCGAATTTGCTTGTTTGTCAGAGTGGATCAACATGAACTTCTTTGTGCTTACTTTACTACTGCTCTTGTTAAGTGTGGCTACTGATTGCAGCCCTGTTAGGCAGGTAGGTAGAATTGTTTGACTTATAAGTGAACAGGCCCTGGCAGTGAGCAGGGTATACATGCAATGCTCTACTCATATTGCGAGTGTTATATTGGCACAATTTTTTATTAAACCATGTATGCGTTTGATAATGTCCGGAATTTTGTGAACGTATTGTAACAGCTAAGTGCGCTTCTTTTGATACCAGATTTCTGGAATATTAGTGAATTCAGGTTCGTTGATGCTGCCGAGCAGTTGTTTCCCGAATTCGCTTGGATGATCACGAAACAATGGTTTCAAGTCGAGGTTGGCTTTAATTAAAAAAAGAAAGAAAGAAAGAAAGAAAGAAAGAAAGAAAGAAAGAAAAAGAAAGAAAAAAAAGAAAAAAAGTTCAGTCTCCACTCGGAACCATTGTTTCGTGATCATCCAAGCGAATTCGGGAAAGATCTATTACGCGGAATAAGGACCCTGACGAAAGTAGGCACTACAGTACTGACCGTATAAAAGCTAACGATGCGCACCGAACGTACGCCAAACCCTGTGGTGAAGCACACTCTTGGCTCCGAATGAAACGTAATAAAGAATGTTAGAAACATCGTTTCTAATTGAACTGATGTAGTTTGAAGTTCTCCGCTAGTATTTTTTATTTTGATAGAAACATCATACTCACTCTGATCCACACCTTGACGATTTTTACAACCATTGCTTCCCAAACCGTCATTCTTGCCTCAAAGGACACCACCATCTGTGCTGTTCTGGGTACTGTGCTATGATCCACGTTGGACCTGGTATTGGGTAAGTAAAATGAAAAATAAACTACAATAGAGCAGATGTCGTATGACTGTGAAAAGCTCGCGGCACGAACACGGTCATGACAAGGTCAAGGCACGGCACGGCATGTCAAAATTCTACTAAAACATCACGGTCGCGACAAGGCACGGTTACGGCACCGCGACCGTACCGCGAACTTTTCACGGCCATATGAAATCTTCTCTATATGTGGGTAAGAGAACATAAATAAGAAAGGGAAACTTCTTAATATCGCGCGCGCCATATGACTTCCCGGTTGGGCTATTTTTAGCATTCGCATGCAGTTAACTTTCGCCTTACCCTACCCCCGTGCGTCAAAAATTGTGCGCCTCATCCCACTCCCGTGCGCCATAATTTGACACTTCAGATCAAAACACAACGACGCACGGGATGATGATGTGGGTCTGCAACACGGTTTTTGTGATGATTCCATCTTTTATTACAACACTTTAATAAATACCTTTATTAAATAACTACGGCTCGTTACCCTAAAACTTTTCTCGTGTTTTCCCAACATCCCGCGTGTTGATAAAACGGCATAGAACATGGAAAAGCGTTCCATAAGGCTTAAACATAACATAGAAAAGTGTTTTATAAATCTAGGCGTGCAATGCAATTGTTTCGCAAAATGAAGTTTAGAATTCTGACTATCAGCCTTTGAATTTATAAATTATTTTTCGCTTTAGGAGTCCTAAAGCGAAAAATATGTTTTAAAAAAGAAATCCATCCCTTCTATTCTCACTTGTAATTCAATTTTCTTTTTCATGCTTCCCATTTTTTTCATTTCCAGTGCGATATCTCAGATGAAATACGGCAGGTGTCTTTCTCGCCATCATTCAGACAAAGATCATCATCCTAAGAAGCAACAGACTGCACTACAAGCTATCAGTGGCTGATAACACGCTCACTTGGACTCGAAGTGGTCGATAACCCAGGACATTTAAACCGACCGGATACAGCAAATCCTACCAGTATCAGTATATATCTACAAATAGATTAACCTAAGATTGGTATTACGTAGACTAACTACCGCTAGTCTGCCACAGCAGTGCATTCTGGGAGTTAACTCAGCTAAATAACACCGAACAAAAGAACCCCAAACCAAGACTTCAAAGAACCCGAAACCATGACGTCTTATGTTCGGTGTTGTTTACCTGAGATAACAGTCCCAGAATGCACTGCTGCTGCAGTTATAGTCTATGAAAGCTGGCTAAATGTCAAAGGCAAATTTATATTCATCAAGTGAGAACCTATTTAGCACGCAGTTGATGTAATGTATTCATAAAAATACAATGAACAACACATAATACAATAGCTAGAAAGACAATAGACAACAATAGATTTTATGAATATAGTACATCAACTGCGTGCTATGTAGGTTCTCCCTTTTCATCCATGGCTGAGACAGAAAACATCCAAGAAAAACGCGAAAAATTCAGTCAAAATAAATATTATGCATCAACCTGGATAATGATGCGTTCGTATTTCGTGATTTACAGTTTACATAAATACCAGACTATAATAAAAAGATCACAGCTATGGCGCGCCGTTTGGTTTAAAATTATTTAGTCCTTCAACATAACAAAAATCGTTTTCATATATTTCTAGTACTTTGGTAGACAGTTTTCTTTACCACAAAGGCTTATCTTGCTGCCGTGGTATACAAACTTTGGCCGTGATATGCAACTTTTGCCGTTATATAGTTTTATATCACGGCAAAATTGGTAAATCACAGCGAATATTGTATATCACGGCAAAAGATGTATATCACGGCTAATATTGTATATCACGGCGAATATTATATCACGGCGAAAGTTGTATACCACGGGAGCAAGATAAGCCTTTGTGGTAAAGAAAACTGTCTACCAAAGTACTAGAAATATATGAAACTGATTTTTATGTTGAAGGACTAAATAATTTTAAACCAAACGGCGCGCCATACGCAGAATTTTAAAACCACATGTTGCAAAAATCCCAGTCATTGCGCATCAATCCCCGAATGCTTAACGAAGGAATGATTAAATGATTCTTAACACATCCTGGCGTGTTTTAGATTAAGTCAATATTTGAAGAAAATTATACTGAAAATCTTACTTCTTTTCGATATTAAAAGTGCCACACTGGAAAGTGTATCTAGAGCAAGGGGCCCTACGCAGTAAAAAAAGAGAGTATAACTATGTGCTAAATTATAACAGCTAGAGTGCAAACACTTAATCCGTGAAACAGTTCTAAATATATTTTGTACTATAGAGTACACAAAGTGGAATGTCTATTGATTTCTATTGTTTCATCAGTGCTATTTAGTACTAAATAGTACTAAGTATGCATTACTGTTTCACGGATTAAGTGTTTGTTCCCTATTTCAAAAAGACTGAAGAGGCGAATGGCGAATGGCGATCGGCGATTAGCAATTGCACAACCAAAAGGAACTGTGGAGCGAGAACAATTTCACCATATTTATTTCTTAAATACCTAAACACTGCCTGTTGAAGATCTCCGTTGAATGGTACGCAGGAAATCGAACCCCAAATAGAACCTGATTTTAGCGATATTCTCGCTGGCCTTTTAGATTGATAAAATTCTTTAAATTTAAAAAATTGAGAATAATAACCTACTTAGATAGATCGCTCGCCTCTCACCAATGCGACCCGGGTTCGAGTCCCGCCGGGCTCGGTGTTGTGTGTGAGTAGAGTTGTTTGTTGGTTCTCTCCTGTGCTTTGAGGGTTTTTCTCCGGGCTCTCCGGTTAATCCTTCCTCCGTAAAAATCAACTTTCCAATTTGATCTAGGAGATATTCTCTACAGGGCTAACCTCTAATATCTCCTTTTGCACTGTGAGGCGATTAATTCTCATTAAATACTTTGCACGGTGCACAATAGTTTTTCATAAATCTTTTTCGACAGTTTGGTCGATAAAATGTTATTTTTCTGCGCTAAAACTAGAGTTTCTATGCTTTACAATCGTTGGCACACTAGTGCCCAGACTTCCCACGTTAAAACCAATATTCTTTAATAAAAGTGCGCGCGAGGGGATACGCAGTAGCAAGGGTCTAGAACCATCTTAATGATTCAAGTTCCATGACCTTGGGTTTATCCACACGAATGTCGAAAATCAAAACATCAAAACCTACTCTACTCGTTGGATGCGAAAGCCAGCATGGCTTCATAATTCACCGATAACCTTGAATACATTTTAAATATTCTAGGTATAAATACTAGATAAGGATAGAGTTTTTTTACATTAACAGGTCAAAACGAAGAAGATACAAAAATAAAGAGCATGTATTAGATCCTACTTAGAATAGATCCAAATCCTCTTGGGGGCTAATGTTGTCCCATTTCGAGTCGCATGTCCTCCCTTTAGAATACAATTCTTTGTATGAGGCTCATCCATGTCGGTTATCGTATCTTCTCAAGCGCTACCGAGGAGCAAAGAAATAATACCCAAGAGAATATATCTCAAAGAGCGGAGAGGAGAGGAGAGGAGAGGAGAGGAGAGAAGAGAAGAGAAAAGAGTTCTGGTGAAATACTTCAGCATGTTTTCCGAGTTCAGATTACGTACTACACCTTATCAAAGTTGTTTACAATATAAGCTGCCAAATAGATAACGCGTGTAGTAAGCACCAAAAACCACACGTAGATGCCTTTTATATTAGTAGGACCTCCTTAGAAATATTGCCATTTCGGTCGAGGTCAGAGGGTATTCACATACCACTGCAGCCATGAAGAGATTTCTCGTTATTCTATGTGTTGTTGTTTGCCGATTCAGCTTATCTTAGAAAGGTATGACGTAATGTTTTTTTAGAGCTAATTATTTAAAATATAATAACCAATAAAAGGAAATTTGTAACACCGTGAAAAAAAGAGAAGAAAAATATACTTAACTTTACTGACGTTTCGA
>WUAP02133773.1:0-13387 GCA_015163945.2 Stichodactyla helianthus
CCTACCTAATTCAGCGCGACAGGCGGAATTGGCTGCACATTTTCCGACCCCAAGCAGCATTTTACAAAATTTTATATCTTATATACTTATATTGGAATTCACACGCCCCCCGCCCCTCCCACGTTTTAAAACGCTTCGCCGCCTCTGCAAAAGGTATCTTATATTCATACTGGAATTCACACGGAGAAATGACTTATCATCAGCGTCGAATCCCAGTTACTGACATGGCTGAATTTATCGAATATGCTATGCTACCTTACAATCACGACGTTAATAGGCCTCCGAGAGAACTCAAAACTTTTACGGCTTAGTGAAGGGTTATCAGAACTAGAGACATTGACAAAAATCTTATTGGCAACCAAAAACTATTGGTGGATGTTGTTGATTGTGATAAAAAGAAGATTTCTTGATTTCTTGATGAGTTTTATAGTCTCTTTCGCAGCCGTTATTGGGGGTCAAATGATTTGACCGACACTAATAACGGCTACGAAGGAGACTAGAAGTTTTATTGACAAAATAACGTAAGTCACCGTTTCGCCCGGGCGTATCCGAGTACCTCAAAACAGGATACGCGAAAACGTGATCGCAAAACGGGTCGCCATAATAAACAGCCTTCAAAAAGATCCAACCCCAATTCACAACTTAAACTATTTGAAAACAAAACACGTTTATCTCATCGCCTGAGAAAAGTCTCAAAACAATGACCGTCAGCCTATCGAGACTTCAGAATATACATGACGTCAGAACTCTCATTTCACTAACAAGATGTGATCCGAACAAAAAGATTGTACAGATGTAAGATGGGTTACCTGTGTAGAATCCCTGTGTACTCTTGCTGAGCGGAGACTGGGGACTAGAGGTGCTCCATTCTCATGTCATTATACCTGTGTTTACACAGAAGCAGCAAAAAGGCTACACATATGAAAATCACTGGCGACAAAGGCCATACATTTGTTCCGGTGAGCTCACTTCCGGTACGGAGCTCATATTTTGAACACGAAAATATACGGATTTTACAACTATTTTACACTCTCTCCTGAATTTAAAGGAACTTGCCGTCCAACTACCACTGGATCTAAATAATACATTATATAAGCTATGCCTGATAGTAATCTTAAAAGACTTGAGGCAATTTTTGATACGTCAAATCTCGTGTTTTCCAAGTGTGGTTGAGAGTCGATTTTACAAGCCGTTACTAGATTCTCGACTACCTGGCATCAAACATCTAAGCTTACTTCCAGCACCCGCGCTTGAATCATGATTTTACCACCAAATTTGAAATTTTGAATAGATTATCTTTGTTTTGGTATATCACAAGTCTACTTTTGTGAAGTTTTTGGTACGTCACTTATATTGCTAAACTTCAGCATCTGGTTTTTATCCTTTTGATCGTCTATAGGCGCTGCTTTGTTTACAATATTTTGCTTTTGCTTTTGGCATTCGCATATGGTTTTTTAAAGTTGAGAAAATATCGCAAACCGAGTCCAAAACTTAAAAGAGCTTATTGATAGAAGTTGTCTACGAAATTTTTACCTCTTTGCATGCAATATTAAACGATAAATCAGCTTTCAAAGTTTCTGTGTTGCAAAAGCACTAATGAGCCCATAGATTCTCTGTTTAAGGTTTTCAAAACCGCATCGGCGCAAATACTATTTCATATGCCAAGCTTAAATTCTCAAGGAACGGGTAATATTGTCATGGGGTTTCATATATTCAGAGTTGGATAAGGGAAGGACCATTAGATTTTTTTGGGGGGAGGGGGGGGGGGTGGGCAATTTATTTTGTATACGATTTTTTTAACTCCTCATTGCTGTGCACGAATTTTTTTATGGACATGACTTGCTTGCACGATTTTTTTTTTTTTGAGAGTTAGCTTTTTACATTTTTATTGGCCAAGAAAGGCTCTTTTTGCCAAAGATGAAATATCTTTGAACTGGCGACCAGTAATGGTTCAAAGTGTTCTTAAATTATCACACTATTTTAGGGGAATGTAAGGTGACAAAAGGTTATTCTGAAAGGATACAAGAATGATATTACGAAAAACTCTGCAATTAATATAATATAAAATTGTTATTCATATTTACATTATTAATATTTTGAAAATAGTTTTCTATTGCTGCTGTTGACATGACCTCATGAAGGGTCACTGTATATAGAATATTAAAAAAAAAAAGATAAACAAAAGATTTTACCATGTAAAATGAATTGAGTGACAAAGATCAGCTAGCCAATTAAATATGTCATCCTAAACAAACAAACAAACAAACAAACAAACAACAAACAACAAAAAGATTTCACCGAGTAAAACCAATCAGAAGGCTCATCGAATACCTTGCTGAAAGACATAGACTCATTCATTCAAAAATGTGTGTTTTGCCTTTCTTTTCTCGATTTAACCACCTGCTGCTTGAAACAAAGCGAATTTATTTACAACAGCCCTTTCCAAATCACTACGACCACTGATTCCAGTCAGAGCCCTTAGTCACGTGGTCATAGGCTCATTAATTGCAAAAATGTGTGTTTTCCCCCTCCTCCTCCACTGGAAATGGTACCAGTCCGAAAACAACAATAGGTCCTCTGTGGTGAACTCTCATTTGTTAGTGGAGGACATGCGTCAGTGACGATAAACTATCCACGTTTAGGAAATTAAAGGTAAGGCTTAACCACGCCTTTTTTTCACGAATTTCTAGAATGTGGTGAATTTCCTTTTGGGGCTCATGGACCTATGAGTACAAGTGAGTTTCCGGATCTATTTTGAGCCGGCCGCCGCATGTTAAACTGATATCATATTTTCAAAATGCGCTCATCGACGGGAGATTAGTGTTAAGTACACACGAAGTGAAGAGACCGAACATGCAGATGAAAAAAAAAAAAAAAAAAAAAAAAAAAAAAAAGGAAAAATTACCCGTTCGATGATCCATATGATTATTTAGTCTGGGGCATGCATATGACAGTTCAAGAGACTCGAATGTTTTAGAATTTTGATAGCAAACATAATTTAATACGGAGGTTTAAGTATTTGCGCATTTGAAACAATTTTTTACCCACAAAGCTCGTTATTCCAAAACAATTTTGACCTCAGGAGTACTGGTCGATGATTGAGGAATAAAATAGAGGCATGGATACATTGGTTTGTCTGTAAATCGATACAAAAAGACAAACAAGGTTACTCAGCAGTCGGACAGCGTCCTCGCTGACAGTTGAGTCTTTTGAAGAACTTTTCGAGAGTCAACTTGGGAATAAGTCATGTCTGAGAAGTCGACTTTCACGAAACCGCTTTCAGCCGCCATTGGTAAGGCAACTGGGGTTTTCACGCGACCAAAACTACAGAGAAGAGCGTTCACTGCTCATGCTGCTAGCGAACTTATCTCTGCTGCTCATTTATCGAGCGTCTTATTCGATTTAAAAGAAAATGGAACGAAAACGCAGGAAAAGGAATCCGAAGAACAGAAACCTGAGGTAATTGATAAACAAGATAAAGTATTAACTGTTTTATCGCATCGCCTGAGCACGTGGCATAGCGATTGTACTGGAATAAGTGATTCTCGTTCCAAAACAGAAGGACATAGCTACGAACCGAGACGAAATAGCGACACAGCTGTCTCATTTCAAAGCAACAGCAAGACCAAATCTGCGTCCATGAAGGATAATTTAACCTGCATATCTATAAACTGCTATCGAGTCAAGGAAATCATAAGCGAGACTCTCAAAGTACAGCTTAGTAATATGGAATATAACCATCGAGAATGCGGAGATAAGAGTCGAATTATAAGTCAAATTATTGAGAAAAAAGTCAAGACTCTGAATCCCTCACAGTATAAGATAACCGTAGTTGTATTTATTGGAGCTATACGTGATAACGGTATAGAACTAACCACGCAGTGTCTATGGTCTCCTGCAGAGGACTATTTTGCGATGGCAACATTTAAGAACGCGACGATTTTCGCTTCTGGGATTGTGTTTGCCACAATGTTTGAGTGATAGGCCCTAACGCTCTACTTTACTAAGTACAGTGAACTATTTTAAAGAAGCTCTTGACGAAAGACACTAATTGCTTATTATAAGATTTGTCGATTGAATTTCGCGTGATGTATATAACACTTCTGTTCTCAGCTTAATCGGTAGTGGGATCATGTTGTTTAATAATCGTATCTATACAACGAAGTTTATCTTTTTATGCGTCTCTTTTTTTTTTTTTTTTTGTTCACTATTACAGGATCATTGGCTTAATCAACAAGCGATTCCACCTTTTTAAGTATTTTAAACTTGTTTGAGAGAGGTTTGAAAGGTCATTTTGTGCTCAACGTACAAGATTCAAGGATTCTTGCTAAAAGCCGCGTTTGAAGCTGACTGTGTAAACATCTCTCCCAGTGTTTGATGTAATATTAGTTTGCTTGTATAGTAAGCTTATACTTTCATTTGTAACATGCAGGATTTCAATTAACTACTTATTTGAAGAATGACAATATTATTTCAGGTCATTTACTTGCCTGATTGAGATCATTTCATCCCGCTAAAGACATTACAGCGGTACAATTAAAATTTCATGTAATCTGGACGACGTACGTTTACCTACCGTGACACTTAATGACTTCCATCATTACGCATTGTGATTGAATGATGTGCGTTTTATTGGCTTTTGATTGGTTGAGGGCGAAAGCCATTTGAAAGTCACCTTGGAGCATCCTAGGAGAAATGTAATTATTCTATGAAACGCAGTGATATTTTGGTGATATAGAAAAATCGACATTTTTAATATATCTTCACTTTATGAATATAACCAAACCAATCAGCTTCGAGAGTTTCCGCGCTCTTTCTGAAGACGGGTCCGTGCTTTTCGTTTAAGAATCGGATACAGGAACGGCGGAGACGGCCCCCCAATTGACGAGAATGTCATACATGCTTTACTATCAAGTGGTAAGGGTATACTAAGCTAGTCCCTTCCCCCCCTTTCAGAATTGCTCCGCCGTTCCTGGGATAATCCGAAAAACTGACAGCTTCTGGATAGCATTGAATAAAATACAAAAGTCTTAGAAAGTTATGCAAGAAAGACCCTCGAGAGAAGTGAGAGAGAGAGAGAGAGATGAATCGGATGGCTGGGGCGCCGGAGCTCATCTGTTCACGTTGAGACTGTGTAGCTCTGTCAGTCATGTTAGCTTTTATCATGAATTGGGTTTGTTACTTACATCATCATAATTGTCGTCTATGTTCAATCAGTAAAATTTGAAACCAAATCACGTAGGCGTAAAGTTTTTCTATTTCATGAAATAACATGGCCACTTGGTGATATCAAGGAAATGCGTGGCTTTGAACAATTTCCTTATCACCATGATGTATAATCATCACGCTGGAGGTTCATTAGTTAGATTAACAACATTATTGTCTTTCAGTTTCCTTACAATGCGGGACGCGTTGTACTGTACGCGTTTAAATTGAGCCAATTTCGTTTGACTGTGAAAAGCTCGCAGTACGACTGGTACAGAACTCCATGCCTTGCCATGCATTGACCGTGTTACGACCGTGTTCTTGCCGCGAGCTTTTCAGTCATACGAAATTAGCTCTAAAGATGATAAAGTCAGCTACTCATCATCATACGGTTAATATGGCGGCTTACATGGTTAGTGGAAAGAGTCTTGCATAAAATCAGCAGTCGATTTGATAATTGGATTTCCAGAGCCGCTGGAACTGGCCACACCGGTAATCTTTCAAACCATCTCCTGGGAATTTGAAAGAAAAACCGGAAGAACGTTTCTTTGCTACTTATATAGGGAAAGAACATCGTTGAAGGCAGGTGGTAGGGTTGTTTATTCATAAGACGCATGAAAGTAAACAGAAATTACAAGGGTTTCTTTGCATGAGCAAGATGAATTGAACCGCATAGGACATTCACCAGTGTTGGTCACTAATTAATATGTAGCTATACTCAAGCGCTCTGTATCAAAACCAATGGCTCAAAACCAGCATTAATTCAGGTCTCGAAACATATAGAGTATTCAACTACTATGACCACTATATTACGAACCCTATGGCTCTTCAATCCGCAATATGATTAGATGCTAGTCCAGTTCTTGTAACGCCGAGCACTTGAGCTGTGGTGATCATCAAATAAAAGCCAGGGACCAAAAGGAAAGTCATTAAAGATACTCCAGGATGCCGGCATTGGTGAAGGCCATAAAAGAAAAAAGGTTTAAACAGGCAAGACTTCTGGTTAATTCAGGCTACAACATCAATGACAAGGACGAAGAAAATGGCCACACTGCATTGATTGCTTCGTGTCTTCTGGAAGACGAGCGAAAGGCCTGCTGTGTTATCAAATGGCTTCTCAGGAATGAAGCTTGCTGTTTGATATCCGACAAGAATGGTCTTACAGCTCTTATGCATGCCTGTAAAACGAAGAAGCCTCGCGTAGTGGAGCTCCTTCTCAAAGAAAAAGACCTTGATATTAAAGCCCAAGACAGTGAAGGGAATTCTGCTCTGCTTTATTCAATTAAAGCAGGAGATTTGAGAGTAACGAAAGCAATTCTTTCAGAATTCGAAAGACGCAGGATTGAGGGAGAGGACCAAGCGAATAATTTAGGAGAAACACCTCTCATTTTAGCAGCAAAGTTAGGACACTTCGAGGGTTGTGATGCTCTTCTAGCGGACGGAAAAGCGTCCCCACAAGCCCGAGATTTCGAAATGAAGATGACAGCCGACGAGTGGAAGAAAATGGCGACAAAAAATGACAAAAAAGATTCGCGTAAGAGATGTTCTGAACTCTCTATGTGCATAAGTCGAACAGGCGTAGCAAGTAGAAATAGGAATTGCGAGAATAAATCAACAGGACGTATTGTAGCGGACCTATCTGCAGAGCGAGGTGGTGACAATGGCGCGTCAAAAGAACAAGTTGCCAAGATTACAATTAACAGCCCGTTTCTTTTTGGTTATCGTATCGGTGGAAACGAAGCTGAATTGGGTATGAAGCTTGTTGACAAAAGACAAACAAGGAATGTAATAAAGAAATGCCCAAAAGATGGCGAATGCGATGGTGGGGACTCGATGAGCATCACTCCAAGACTAACACTACAGTTTTGCGAATTTATTATCAAAAGTAGGGAAGCAAAACATACTCATACAAGAGGTCACACGTCTCAAGGATTGAGAAACATTGTCACTTCTCAAAACTTCGAAGTCAGGAAAGGTAGATCAATGTCAGCTCCACAGAGGGCTTACATCAATCACTTGAGACGGCTTCGAAAGAACTACCATGAAGAATACCAATTAGCTACTATGGAAGTGAAAGATCGCGACTGGACGAAGGCAAAAAGGCAAAAGTCCTTCATACAAGATCAGTTACCAAGTCTCTTGCGAACACTAGCAGATCAACAATCCCCTTCCTATCGCGTCAAAGCCACACCTCCAGACCCCCCAAAGTCAGGAACGAATTTGAGCAAAGAAAATGATTCTCGCCGTAAATATATTCTCAAAAGATTCGCAAAAGCTGGATTTGCTTCAATAATGATGAGTCAACTAGCAAGTTAGGAAAAAAAGTGCTGCAGCAGAACGTTTTGGCAAGATTTCTCCTTTGCTTGGAGTTGTCAGGAGTGGTAGAGTGCGGTCTAATTCCTGTAAGAGTGATTGTTTGTCTCAATCTTCAAAACGTTGGTGGATGTACTATTAAAACAATAGTCTACATGTATGCGTGGACCCTTTTCGACAAACAGAGTCATGATAAACAATAGAAGATAAATAATAGATGTTTGTACCGAAGCTATACCACCGATTGCGTGACTAGTGAGGTTCAACCTAAGTTAGACACGTTGAATTAGCGGTCATTATTGTTAAAAACTCAACCTAGGTTAACGCTCTAGTCTAAACGTGCCTTATATTCACTATATCATGCAGAAAACGTACTTTATAATAGCGGAACATAGAAAGAAAGAAAGAAAGAAAAAAAAAAAAAAAAAAAAAAATCGCCAATTAAAATTCGTAAAGATTATTCTCAAAGTGTACGAAAAGTCATTGCTGAATTTGAGGTGCCGGCGTTACCAGAGCTGGTACGGCGACGTGAGAACCGGTTACAAGCGAAATAATTTAACAGCAAAAAAGGTGAAATTTAGCGAATTATTTCAAGATTTAATTTACATTTTTTTGATTGCCTTTCTTTTACAATTCCCAGCGCCAGCTGTCTAACGTGACGTCATATACTCCATGTTGGATGAATACAGCAAATAATCGTTTTTTTCATCCAACATGGCGTTCACGCCTTTTGTCGTTTCGTAACCCCAGTTTTAGCACCAAATAGTTTTAATGCCCAAGCCAAATGGACCAATGGACAAAAATAAATAAATAAATAAATAAATAAATAAATAAATAAATAAATAAATAAATAAATAAAAGTTGTAATGTTTTTACAATGCTGGATTTCAACAGCGGTTGGTGACCGACACATTCCGACTAGAAGTTCGGTAAGTTTTGGTGTTGAATGTTTTACTGAATCTGAAAATACTGTTAAAAATTATCAGGTTAAAAAGTTCGATTACTTCGCATGTATATCATTCAAAATAAATCCCGAAAACAGTTCCTTGTGCAAAAAGATAAGGACTTTGTAAACTGGCAGTAGCAGATTTATCAAACTCCGAGCTCCACAAGCACTGACTCGCTATTTTCACATCCTGGCCTTGGTTTTCCCCAACATGAACGACTACCACTAGTATATACCTCGGAATCTTCAGCTCTTTGACTTTATCCTTGATGACCTGGGAAACGTTCTTGCTTTGTTCGCGGCATTTATTTAAGTCGTATTTTTCCTTTGATAAAGTTTCTTTTAAAACACTGCAAATGATTTTCTCCACATCCTTGACAGGAAACCGTTCATCTGAAGACATTTCGCTCAAGTTGCTGGCATCAACGAATAAGTCGCTTTCTCTTAACTCTCCTAATTCAGTCTTCATTATGCTTGGTAACTGGTTTTCCTTCATGTTCAGGAGCCCGGTTTTTCTTTGCGTCTTTCCTGAAACAATCATTCCTTTCTTCTGAACCTCAGTGTACAGCCATCGCCAGTTCTCAAACTTTGAAAATTCGTCAAGAAAATGTGATTGTTTTGGTCTCATACACCATATGGACCTCAGCCGTGATGTCACTATGGAGTAATCCGTATTTTGTCTCCAGTTCTTAAGTGTTTAAAGACAAATACGATAGCGAATTAGTGACAAGTCCTTTGAGAATTACCTTATTTGTCACAAGTATATTGTTACACAAATATAACTCACCACCCAGTACTTAAAAACTCATGAATAATTAATGAGCCAAACACAATAGAAATCATAGACCGTGGAGGAAGTTTTAAATCTGATAAAATATCGTCTTCATTAGCATAAACTTTAACTTGGATTTTCTCTGCCAAACTTGGTTCATTCTTAAAAAATTCAGAAGAACCTGGGAACACACACCTAGACGTTTTTTAAGCCGTTTAATAAACTCGCAGATCGTGTTTTATCGGGTCTAAAACCACTCGGCTACGCCTCGGGTTTTAAATCCGATAAAACACTCTTGTTCGTTTATTAATACTTATTATGACATTGTAAAAAAGCAGTCTCTAATATAAAAAGATCAGTGAAGCAGAAGGATGGGCACCTTTTTTGTTTATAAAAACAAAGTTGGAATAGTAAGGGATTAACATTCCCTGTCCTTGTATCTCGAGTTGTATCACGTTTAAGGAAGAAAGATTTCCGTTGCGTGGCTATTATCAAACACATACTATACTAAGAAATGTAAACTTGAGATACACGTTAGCTCATATGGGCAATCACTTCATTTCTAGTTTCTTTTGTTCTCGGCCAGGGATATGTTGTAATCCGTGCAAGGAACGGGTATTGCTCTATTGATGAGTTTTCAAAGTTCTGGCCTTATGATGATTCCAAGAGACCTCCTCTGACGTCTTAATCACTTTCCGTGGGTTTTTAGCAAATTTCCCAGTAAAGAATCACGTGGTAGAAATATCATTCACTTAAAAAAGGTTCAAAGCAAAGACTGCTTAGTCTGATTGCATTTTAATTCTTTAAGCCTTATAAAACGCTTTTACATGTTCTATGCTGTTTTATCAACACGAGAAAAGTCAAGGATCACGAGCCGTAGGCGAGTTATTCTAAAGTGTTTTGAGTGTTTTTCTAACATCCCAAGTGTTGATATAACAGCATAAAACATAGAAAAAGCGTTTTATAAAGCTATTATAAAATAGAATAATATGCTTTCACGGGAACCTGACGTTTTCATAGTCTTATATCACACGGTTGTTAGCCAATCAGACCGCGCGTTATATCGTAGTTATTTTATTTGTGGTTCATCATATATTTTCATTCAAGGCCACTAAAGCTTTCTTTACTAAACCAGCATTGTTTTAACTGATTTTTTAGTATTCGCTAAAGACCTAACATGAAGAAGTTTATCGGCCATCCATTAAATAAGAATGACCAGAAAAAAGAAAAAAGAAGAAGATTGAAGAAGAAAAAAACTTTTTTGATTAAATATCAGGTTACAAAATTAGAGTAAATTTTTCGAGAATATAAGCATTGTAGAAAATTTAGAAATTTTGATTACCTGCTATGCAGGATCGACAATACAATGCAACTTAATAATCCAGATAACCTTTGTCTTAAACGTAAGAGAACTTAAGAAAAGAAGGATCAAAACAGCTTCAGGCTACATTGATTTAACTTGTAGCATAATTATGTTTTAATAGAATCACAGTCTTGAACCGACCTATTAATGTTAAAGTATATTTTATAATTTAGAAGACTGTGACTATTAGAGTGTTAGGATAGACAAGACTTTTGAAAGTATGTAGTTACGCTTCATTCTCATTGGTCAACAAGTTGAATGACTTAATATTCATTGTATGCGATTTCTAAAGGTCTATAATTGGCTTAACAACATTTTATTTTCGAGAACAACCCCTTAATTGATTTCGACATTAAAATCGCATCAATGCCTGCCCTTGAATGGTCTTCATTTTTTTGATTACTCGCGGTATTCTTATCGATTCAGCTCTGATTCCTTAGCGAGGGCTCCAAGATTGAATATCTCGATTGACCTAAAGCTCATCCATGAATTAAAACCTTCATCGATTTTTGAATAATTTGATTAAATAAACATTACATTGTAAACATGATTTAAGTTGAAGTTTGTGCACTATATATTACCTTGGCAACGCATCTAAACCAACCCTTTAGTCTGTGCGGAAACTACAAACCCAAGTTGGAGAAAGTTGGGTGAACTTGAAGATAGCAGTTTTGTATACGGATGAAATTAGGCGAAGATACAACTTAGAGACGCTGGAATGAACCTCATAGCATTGGACTAACCTTTGATAAATCTTTGTTTGTTAAGCGAGAACGACTGTCGAGGATTTTGGACTAGAAACAACAGGCTACAAGCAATACAAGTTCTAGACACCACTCCCGAACACTATCTAATGGATACACCGAAAGTTATTCTTAGTAAGCCAACATCTGAATCTGAGACTCCAAGAACCAGAAAGTCTTCAACTGTGAACGCAACAAGTTCTGAAGATAGAACTCGAAGCTCGTCAATAGCATCTGAGTGCTATGGCAGTCCGCAGAAAACAGAAAGACGAAAGCCATCAATGTCTAACCCATTTTTCCACGCATCTCCAAGAAAAGCCTCTACAAACTATAACCCAAGACTTACAAGTGATACCCTAGATTACCAAGGGATAGCCAAGGGGCGAGACACGACCCAACGTCCCCTGGCACTTCAACCAACTTACAGAACCGAACCACAAAAGGACAGGAGGTTTACGCCTCATGTCGTCAAAAAGATTATGGATAGCGCTTTGGAAGAAGCTACTGAGGGCATGGAATATTACGAAGCTTCAAAATGTAAGGCTCTAAGTGTTTCTGTGTGCGAAGATATTAAGCAGAAAGTAAAGTGGTTGAACTACGAACGATACAAGTTAATTTGTGTGGTATATTTTGGATCTGTTTGTGGGCAAGAGTTAAGAGTCGCGAGTCGATGTTTGTGGAACGAAAGCTTTGATAATTTTGCGTGTTCAAGTATTGTAAAAGGTGATATATATGCGGTAGCTTTGATGTATGGAGTGTACAAGGAATGAACTAAAAATAAACTAGAAGAAATCGTAGAAAATATGTTTTCTCAATATCCCTATTCTTTTGTTTAACATGTTCTTGTTGTTGTACGAAAAAAGGCACATTTGAATTCCTAACTTATGTATCATAACGTATGGCGATTTAATTGATTGACAGTGTCAGTACTGAAACTATTTCAAGGTTAGAATTGAATGAATTCAAAAAGTGCGCTTTCAACAAATTGTGCGCATAAAAAAAAAACCTCAATCACTTTATCGAAACCATAAAAACATAGTTAATAGTTTTAGTTCACAGGCTAGTTTGTTTTTTAAGACTCTTCTCTCTTTTATTTGATCGCATGATTGTGTAAAACGTACGAGAGGTCAATGAATATAAAATATCTTCAGTGCTGTGTTAACCTTAATCTCTATCCATTCCCTTGGATTCCCTGTGGTAAAATTTAATGTTCGTCCCATAGGAAGCCTAAACTAGCCGCGGTTGGAGTATGTATCATGTGGCCCATAAGTAAAAATTGACCTCTAATTTTCGGAAAGAAATTGTTCACCTATCCATGTGTTATGATTATGCATACGGCCTTACGGATAGCTTTTTAAGGTAATCATTTACAAGTACGACCCGTAAAGCATTTCGTTTTGGCTCATTTGCATCAAATCTGAGGGCACTTTGCATGAACACAATAGTTTTCACGGGTAGTTACAATGAAGGATAGCAACCTATAATTGCAACGTGCCCCTCAAAGTCCAGTGAATAGATATGAACTACAGAAAAAAGTAAAACAAACAAAAGTTAAACCACTCATCATCCACCGATAGTAGAATGCGGGGTGAAACCGAAAACATCACGAGCCTAAGTCGCAGCCGCTTCGCCTTTAAACTTCTTTAGTGCCGCCTCCATTAGGAACTGAGTTTGTCTTTATCAGCTAATGACTAGTCAGGTAGATAGAAAGATAGGAAATCTGCTCGCCAAACATTCGTCAAGATTGGCCTGATATGCAAATGGTAGCGAGTAAACTAGTATAGGCTGCGTCGGTGTGTAATGAATACAATAACCAATAAAAGGAAATCTGTAACGTTAAGTATATTTCTCTTTTTTTTCACGGTGTTACAGATTTCCTTTTATTGGTTATTAAGATTCTTGATAGCCGACATTAAGGTGGCTGGCTCTACTATTGAATCAAGTTTCTGAGCCCACAAGCATGCGCGCGCATAATTTCCACCGAATTACCATGGTAACCTTTGGAATTTTACTGAAAAAGATTGAAGAACCATACGTGTTTTGAA
>WUAP02133784.1:0-13386 GCA_015163945.2 Stichodactyla helianthus
TTGAATATTTTTATCAAGCCCTTTTCAGCACCACAACTTTTAAATAGAAAGATTTTTTTCGCAAGAACGTTCTGCAATCACGGGGGGGGGTCTGGGCGGGGTTCTGGGGGTTCGTCCCCCTAAACCTCAATCGAAGCCCCTAATGATAACTTCGAACCTCCTAATTAGAAAATATCCAATACAAAATGATTTTCTTGAAGTTTTGTTTTGCTAAAACATTAGCGGTTCGAGGAACTTTGAAGTTTAATATCGCGACAGAACGTCGCCGTTGTAGAGCAGATTTTGTAAGACTATGAAAACGTCGCGGCACGGTCAGGCTTTGAAGCACATGGAAAACGCGGGGTTAAAACAAACAAACCTTTTATTAATACATTAGTATTTGTAATATCCTTTTTTTATTGTCTAATTTCAACGGTTTCTAAGTGGTTTCTATTGAGTGGTTTCTACATTCGAGTTCTCCTCGCTGGTTCCTGTTCTATATCTTCTTCTAGTCTAAAGTGCTTTTCGTTTTTGTTCTTTTTCGTACGTGGCGTGTTTCTATGGCAACTTACTTCCAAATATGGGAATGTACAGTGGTAATAGACAGAAAATCTAACAGTATTCCCTATACAGAAAATACTAATATCGCTATTGTTTTCTTTTGTTTCGAAGCCTTATTAGTGTTCTAGTATATAGGGAATACTAATAACTTAGAGCAACATTCATTGAGGGTTGTCCAATACTCTGACAAATTTATGCATAGCATTGTATTGTATTATTATTGCTATAACAATAGCTTAACAATACATTCTAGAACGAAACAATGCAAAACAATGAATTACAATACAATGCTATGCATAAATTTGTCAGAGTATTGGACAAGTATGTATACTACTAGAAAAAAGAAAGAAAAAAGAAAAGTAAAAAAAAGAAAAGAAAAGAAAAGAAAAGAAAAAACACAAACCATGACGACTTGTTAGGTGTTATTAAACTGAGATAACCGTCCCAGAATGCACTGCTGCGGCAGACTAGTAATATAGTCTATTGGAGACGGCCTTTACCAATGTGCTGTTCGGTCTTCTTCTATGCCCAGTGCGAGACATTGATGGTCTGCTCGTCAAATTCCTTTTGATATAGCGATGTTGCGCAGGTAACCGTTGCCAGAATGGTTCGTAACTCGTCTTCCTTGTGCGTCCCGGCAATGTTAGCGTCCCACTTCCTCTGTTGAATTCCAAAATAAGGCGTGTCATCAACCAAAATTTAATTTCCTTTCTACCGGAACAAATGGATATTCTTTGGACAAAGTTTACAGTTGACTATTGCGAAATTCGGGCCCAAACTTTGTATTAAAAGCCCACATGGTGCTCTCTTGAGTCTTAGCTGGTCTTCTTGGGAACTCTTTCTTTTGCTCTTTGTTCGAGAGCTTTGTAATACGTATTTAAACAGAGAGAGTTAGTTTGATTCTTTTAATTCAACATATGGCTGACTTGTATAACTAACGTAACGCAAGGGATCATGGGTTACAACACAGGAAGCCCGACTCTAGCTAAGAACTATAAGAGCTCCGCAAGCCAAATAGTCTCAACTTCATCCTTAGTATATATGATATCTTCACAGACCAACATGACCTTGAGTTCGTCAGAATAAGGAACTTTAGTCGTTCTCATTACACGGCTTGCAACAAATGAACAGAAAGCAAAGAGTAAGGCAAGACTTCAAAATGATCATTTTCTCTTGGGAGAAAAACAAAAACGTAGCAAACAAATGCATACAAAATCGGTCTCGTTAGTATGACTATATATTCTAAATCAGATGAACACTCTTGCTTTATGGAATTTAGCGCTCCTCGCAATGATAGAAAGCCACTCGGGAGCTCTAAATTCCATAAAGCACGAGTGTTCATTCTCTAACCCCTACTTAACGGATCATTACGCTGAAACGAGTCGAGTTTAACAAACGTTTTCGGTTTATTAAACCATTTTCAACTGCCCCTTCCTGGGTTGGCAAAAATATCATATCCCTCCTGTATTTCGTCCAGTTTATTACTATAGCCTAGTACATTAGTAACAACCCCCTTATATAGCTTCCGAAAATAACATGCCCCCACCCCACCCCACCCCACCCAATTTTGCCGACCCCCTCCCCCGGAGCAACTTTTAGATTTTTGAGCAACTTTGGAGCAACTTTTTGCCTTTTTGGAGCAACTTGTGGACAGCCCTATTGAGTATGCATTTGTGCTTCTAGGTGATAGTTAAAATATGAGCGGAAGGCCTTTATGGGCATTTAAAATATGGCGAGCCGGAGGCGAAAACCACTGTTTAAAACACCAAATGGGCGATGACATTTTTCAGGAATGGCAAAAAGTTCGAGCGAACAAGATAGCACTACAAGAAGGTATTGCATTCGAGGGAGTAGATTTAGCCAACGTACAAGTTTTAAGTGTGCCTATAGAACAAATGTCGCCCTACACGTTAAACTTCTTGTTGTCTAATTTTGTGACCGAAGTTGCGAAGCAGAACGGTACGCGATATCCTCCAAAAAGTTTGTATTTACTTATTTGTGGAATCAATCGCCATTTACTGAACGTGCAAGGAGAAGACGGGGTTAATATTTTGTCGAAAGTGGAAAAAAGATAAGCTAAGGAATCCAAGCACTTCTTTAGAAAGCGAAGAAAGAATTTGTTTTCAACACTGAAAGGGGATATTCATTTCATTTGTGACTCTTTTTGGTGGCAGGTTTGCTATCCACCCTATTCACATTTTCCAAATGGCTTTAAAAGCCGGAAATCTAAATTTAGAATGTTGGCTTGAACCCGCTCTAGAATGTCGTCTCTCCAATCCAGTATTATCGCCGTGTACAGCGTCCTCACGTCGTGTACAGAGTTTAAATAGCAGAAAAAAAGGAGTACAACCAAGCGAAATCACTTCGTGGCGTACTGGTTAGGCCTAGGAATAGGCCTAGGGTTAGGTTTAGGGTTAGTGATTGGGATAGCGTGTATTAAGGGTTCGCTGGTTCGATACTTGTCAGAACCACTTCTTATTCTTATTCTTATTCTTACTAAGTGAGGACAACCAAAATCCGAGATTGGGGAGACGACATTCTAGAGCGGGTTCAAGCCCACATTCTAAATTTAGATGTCTGGCTTAAAGCCAATTAGAATATGTGACACACCTGTACTTCCTTCGAAGAAAACACATTGTCGGAACACGTTTCAAGAAATAGATAATTTTTCATGCAGCAGTAGCAGTTCTTGTAGCGAACCGTCATTTCAGATGATGGATAATGATATATTTAGTGTATCAGATGATTTACTAGCCAATATTCCCGTGCCTAAAGATCGTAATACTCATTGCTTATCAAATCTGGTATTTCATAACTGTGATTAATTTTTTTGGTAATAATTACTGAAATATTTGCCTAAAATTGCTGTAAGTTGGCTTATTGAAGGACTTTGTCTGTATTTATTAACTGAAAATATTATTCATTTCAAAGTGGACTGTACGAAAGTTAATGATATAGCTGTTGTTATGGTTGCATGCAAATGAGATGCTAATGACCCGTTAAGCATTGTATCGACCCGATAGCCTCGCTTGGATGATTTTTACAACAAAAGGTTTTCTCATTTGCATGCAACTGTAATAACAGCTATTAGCTAATGCGTATATCTATATCAAAGTTAATAAAATAATTATAGGTCATGAAGAAATCTGTATCTAAGTTAATGAATTAATTAGCTAATAAATTTGAATAATGATAATATTCATTAACCCCAGCTTTTCCCTGCTGCCTATTGAACCCCTCCCCGTGCTTTCAGTTACTTGGTCTTTAATGGAATATACAAGTGTACACATGTGACCCGAATACCGACTAGTGATTGGTTTGTATCTTTATGAATTATTAATGAATTTTACAATCATTGTAAATAGATAATGTCGTTTTCCATACACGGATCGCGAATGTCGGCGTCGTCTTTCATGTGAGGTAGAATTTACAGTCCAATCGGGCATACGTTATAAATATTTGTACGTGCTAGTTTACTTTGAAAGCATATTTTGGCATTGTTTGCAGCCGACATACGAAGTCAAAACTGTCAATAAACAATTTAAGAAGCACTACCACTCATCTTCTACACACTTCATGCCCGATTGGACTTTGAATTCTATCCCACATGAAAGACGACGCCGACATTCGCGATCCGTGTTGTAATAAAATTGTTTCAGTTCAATGTAATTGTTTATTTACATACAACATCCGCACACACGACAAACAAGAAATCACAGTTGGTCATCTGATTTCTATCGTATTCTGGTTCGACTCCAGAGTATGATCTCAATTGTCCTTACATGTACGATATATCAACTTCTTTAAACAGCTACATTTAGAGTTAATCAGATGGTATTTCAGTTCTTTTAGTTCTCAATAGAGTTGGGAGAGAATGAACAGAAATTTCTTTACACTTAGCTCTTTCCCTTTCTATACCCCTATAATAGTGGTATGTCGCCCTACCTCTCGTAAGTAGTCAAACAAGATGGTGGAAGGGGGGGGAGGGGTAAGAGGGTCTTTGACATTCTCTGGGGTGTTATGGCGTAGTTTAATAATTTCCTTTCTCTGATCTGTGGCGGTGACCCCTCCCCTCCCCTCTCCTTATTACCTTGGAACACTGTGATTAATACAAAAGGATAGATTAAAGCAGCAGATGTCCTGCACCCTGGAAGATGGCTGACGTAGTTCCGGTCCCCAAACAAAAACTTGTCACCGGCATCACATTGTGACAAGCATCTTCGTCGAAAAAGCATTTGATTCAATAGAAACATATTTTCATATATGCCACTTTGAAACATTTCGGTTTTGGGAACAACTTTATCAAGTGGGTAAAAATCTTATTGAGTGAAAACGTTAGCTGCATTATGCCGGAATAACGGCAGTGTTACGAATTTTTTCCAAGTCTATAGGGGAACGAAACAAGGCGACCCCATCTCACCTATCTTTTTATTCTTATCATAGAAATAATAGCGACTATGATGCGAAAGAAATGCGAAGAAATTATCAAAGGATTTCGAATGAACACTAAACATACTAATCAAAAATTGACGCTTTTTGCAGACGACACCACCTTAAGGGACCATTAATTATTTATAGGGGGGGGCTGACAAGATCTATTATTATTTCCAAACAAAATCTTTGACCCCCTTTCAATGAAATGGAAAAGCTGCTGACCCCTCTAAATCGAATTTGAAAAAGTAGATAACCCCCTTCCCCCCCCCCAAAAAAATGTATTTCTAATGTACTTTTATAACAACAACAATCCTCATCAGTAAAAATAGAACAATATATAAGAATATTGTGAGGTCAACAATAGCTCTGTGTCTTTTTTTGCTCAGCTTTCCTGTCTATCCCTGTTCTACTCTGATTCCTCTCCCTTCTCTCCTCCTCCTTCTCCCTGTTCTTCTTTTCCTTCTTCTTCATCTTCTAGCTCACTCTCTTCTTCATCCTCATCCTCTAGTGCGTATTCTAGCCAAGAAAGTGACAGCGAGGATGACTTCGTTATTGCCGCATATGATAGTAGTGCACAGTCTTCAGAGAGCGAATGTGAGAACAATAGTGGTGAAAACCAGCTGACACCAATCATACAATTACCAACTTAAATCTGGATGCATTGTTGGGACATCTCTATATCGTGACTGTTTTCTGTATCAGTTACATGTTATTGATGTACTGCTCACTTTGCCTGCAACAATAAAACAGGTGGCCCCCCATATTGTTTATATATTTTATGATGACCCCCCCTTTGATTGTCCTGGAATCATCGTGGCTGCCCCTGATTCTTGCTGCCCCCACCCCACTATAAATAATGAATGATCCCTTATATATAAAGTGTGTTATTAGCTTAATTATATTACAGACCTTTGATTTGGTCATAAATTGAGCTACACCCTTCATCACATATGGCCTAGCTTGGGGACAGTGCAGTGTCAAGGACAGCGATACATATTGTACTTTGTAGATTAATATATTTATTTAGTTGAATGTTAATTTTTAAGTCCTGGCCTAAAGTCTGAGTAAATCTAATTTATCTCATGTCCAATAGACATTTTTACTAATACAGCAGCCATCTTGAATATATTAATTTTTCATTGTTTAAATCTAAATATTATGGGATATCCAGGGGGCAGACAAAGGCTTTGCCCCCTGGACATCCCATAATATTGAGATTTAAACAATGAAAAATTAATGTATTCAAAATGGCCACTGTATTAGTAAAAAGGTCTATTGATACAGACTGATGATATGTGTTCTTATAAATACCATTCACATTTGTGGGGCATACACCTACAGAATTTTTGAGGCAGTGTGCTGGAAAACCTTTATCCAAACCCGGGCCTACTTGTAGGCACTTGAACCAAGTTTGTTTCATGCATCTAAGATTTAGACATGAAAAGGTCAGAAAAAGTTTATATATATGACATAATGCTTATTTTGACTGAGTTGGGTTGGGTCATGTGGTCAATATAATCATGACTGCGAGCCAGATTATAATTTTCCTGTCTAGCCCTCCCATGCACTCAGTCTATAATATCAGCAAATTATGCATGGTTGTTAGTTTATTAAGATATGATCATAAACTACACAATGTAATTATGTGTATATGTCAAGAAATTTCCCTTAATCATTGCTTAATGTGTATTTGTACTTTCTAGGGATCTAAAAGATAATGCAATTACTTGGTTGGATACAAATCTTTTTAGAATGTTACCAAACCTACAAAAAGTGTAAGTTGCACAAAGTTAATGCTTAATTTTGTTTCCATTTCATGAAAATGCATGCATAAAGAAATGCTGTTTTTGCTATTAAGACTCTAGGTTTGATTGGTGCATGCATACACATGTACATACAACTATTTAAAAAAAGGTTTAAGGGGTAAGTGGCAAATGGCAATCAGTGATGGCAAGTACATTTTAGTATGACTATTTCATATCTAGTGAAATCACTATTCACCAATCACCATTTGCCATCCCCCCTTCAGCATTTTTGAAATAGCTGTTATATATACATATTTCATTTGAAAACCTTGTGATTCCTTTTAGCTCAGAGGCCTTATTCATTTTTTAATTCTCAAATTTATTTTCTCTCTTATAATTGTTACCATTAATTATCAAGAAATTTAAGCAAACACCAGGTGGTACTTCAGTAGATCAATTATGTATTAATATAATTGTAATAGAGAAAGTTGATTTGTTTTGCTATCATTTCAGTAATTTAAGTAATAACAAGTTACAGACCTTACCTCATGATGTCTTTAGTTACAATCCATCATTGAGTGAATTGTAAGTAGCATGTATGATACTTGTTTAAGGGCAATTGATGTTGTGATGTCAATTTTCTGATACTTGGCACAAAGTTACTTCAACACATTACAGTTTCAAATATAAAATAAAATAGGGGTCACCGTCTTTGTTTTCAAGCTACAACCCAAGAAAAGAAGAAGAAGAAAAATTGGGGTGACTGTTTTCGTTCTGGAGATGTTATGCTGTAAACTTTGAAAATTTGGCTGCCATTTTTAATTTGATCACATTTGTTATATAAACAAAATCATCCAGGCGTTCCTAGCTCATCATTCGAAAGAGTTTAAGCACGTGCGCAGAAAGGATGCACAGAAGCAATAGCCACAAAAGTCCTTAATATACATATAATCACTACAATATATTGCACAATCATATTGCATTATTAGTTACATTGACAATAATGATGGTATTAATGGTCATCACTTAGTGATGGTTGAAGTTTTTAATCTATACATGAAAATTATATTTTCAGTTATTACAATAAAATAATTTTTGTTTACAACAATTTCAGGTATCTTGGTGGCAATCCACTTACCTGTGACTGCAATCTCTATGGCACATATAACATATCCAAACATATTGCTAAATTCTCTGGCATCTGCTCCAATCCTCCTTTTCTTGCAAATCATGAGCTCAAGTCCTTGAAGGTTTATGAGTTCTGTGGTAAGTATATATTAATGCATGTGTCATAACATATAAATGCATGTGTCATAACTTTAAGGCCTGTTTACATGGGCAATTTTTTCTGCCATTCTGATCTAGCTGGGATTCACCTGCAATCAAAAATCATGTATGTATGTTAAATGTAATTGGGCTTCCTGTGGCGAGTAAAGAGAAGCCCGGATGTGAGATCTGGGAAGCCATGTTAGTTTGACGTGTCTTCTTTCTCTTAGACTTGTTAACCCTTTTATTGGATCCAAATTCACACATACAGCCTGACTTATTAACATGGTGGCAGCTTAAAGGAGTATCCACACCTTTTCTCTCAATAAAGTTGGAATTATCAACTGCTTCTTTCAAAATTTCTTCATTTGCAATGGCAGAGCACGAGGGAGTGACAGCGTCTTTGTCCACCGCACCTGGCTGGGCATCTCAAGTTTTCTCTGTCAAGCCACCCGAACCAGCAAAACTGGATAAAAACGCCTCGGCAAATTGGAAGCTATGGAAACAGTTGTGGTCGCATTGTATTGTGTCAACCGGCGGAGCTCAATCGCCTCAATTTCTCAAATCCCTGTTGATTTCTACCATGGGCATGGAGGCACTACAAATCTACAACGGATGCGATCCAACCGACACTGACACAGCTGAAGACATTATCAAGAAGCTAGATGTGATCACATTCTTGGAGAAACTAGCGAGACATTTGAAAGGTACAAGTTCAATACCCGAATACAAAAACCTGACGAATCAATCGACGATTATTTAGCAGGCCTCAAGACTCTAGCTGGATCCTGTAATTTCTGCAATTGTTTGAAGGACACTTTGCTCAGAGATCGCCTAGTACTTGGCGCTAAAGACAAACAAGCAAGAAAACAGCTCCTGCAAGAAGGAAAACTCACACTTCAAAGGGCTGTGGATATTTGCCGCAGTTATGAGAAGACTACCAATGAGCTAAAGATAATTTCTGGTAGAGAAGAAGAAGATGTCCACCACCTTACAGCTGGTCACAATACCAGGCGATCATCTACCAAAGAGCATAACAGTACAAGACCTAGCCAGCCAAAGGACAGGGAGAGTGGGGTGAAGTCCCATAATTGCAAGTTTTGTGGCCAAGCACATAAACTAAAGAAAGAACTCTGCCCTGCTTGGGGAAAGAGATGCAACAAGTGCCATGAATCTAATCATTTTGCCCGCTGTTGCATGAGCAAGGCTAAAAACCTACATGCAGTAAAGGAGGAAGCCTCTTCTGATGCTGAGACAGATTCTTCTGAGGATGTTTTCTCTGTTGACACTTGTGATATGTCTCAATCTGGTGCAGTTTATGCTGAATTGTCACTTGAAGACAAGAGGAAAGTCAAGTTTCAGATTGATTCTGGTGCAACTGTCAATGTATTACCAGCAAAGTGTGTGAACAAGTCTCTTGAAGAATCTCACACAGTTCTCAAGATGTATAACCGGTCCTCTCTCAAGCCTATTGGCAGGTGCAAACTCTCAGTAGTTAACCCAGTGAATGGCAAGAAACACAAGATTCAGTTTGAAGTTGTAGCAGAAAACCTGACACCTATCCTAAGCCGGCATGAAGCTGAAAGGATGAATCTCATCACTATTAACTATGACAACTTCAAACAAGTCCATCAAGTCTTCACAGGCCCTGAATTATCCCCAGAATATAATTCAGTGTTTGATGATAGCACAGTGGGTTGTTTCCAAGGGAAAGTCCGCCTTGCCATTGACAAAGATGTCAAGCCAGTACAGTGTTCACCAAGGAGAGTCCCTGTGGCTCTCAGATCCAGGGTAGAGAAAGAACTTATGGTAACAACCTTGTGAACCTAGGAGTAATAACACCAGTCACTCAGCCAACAGAATGGTGCTCACAGATGTCAGTACAAACAAAGAAAAATGGAAAGCTGAGAATATATATTGACCCCCAGACTCTAAATGACGCTCTGAGACGAGAATGCTACCCATTGCCCACTATGGATGATCTGTTGCCAGACCTCTCAGATGCAAAGTTGTTTAGCAAAGTTGATCTTGCCAATGGGTATTGGCACTGTGAATTAGACAATGACAGAGAAAAGGGAGTTTTCCGCACTACCCAAGTAGAGTTTCTTAGTCATCTGGTGACCAATCAAGGTCTTAAGCCTGATCCAAAGAAAATTACAGCTATACAGATCATGGAGAGCCCTGTCGACGTGGAAGGGGTAAGGAGACTACTTGGTATGGTCACCTACCTATCTAAATTCCTGCCCCAGTTATCCACAGTTGCTGAGCCAATTAGGCGCCTCACTCGCCAAGATGTTGAATGGGCCTGGAATGGAGAACAAGAAGAATCCTTCAAAAGAATTAAGACACTGGTTACAGAAGCACCAGTACTGGCATACTATGACCCGGCTAAAGAACTAGTTGTCCAGTGTGATGCATCGAGCAAGGGACTTGGCGCAGTACTTCTTCAAGAGGGTAAGCCTTTGGAGTATGCTAGTAGAGCCCTCTCAGATACTGAAAGTGGATATGCACAGATAGAGAAAGAGTGTCTTGCAATAGTCTTTGCACTCGAACGTTTCCATCAGTACACTTTCGGGTGCTACACCATTTTACACAGTGACCACAAACCACTGGAAATGATTGTTCGCAAGCCACTCCACAAAGCACCCAAAAGATTGCAAGGCATGCTCTTACATCTGATGCAGTATGACATTGAGGTAATCTACAAGAAGGGAAAGGAAATGCTTATCGCTGACACACTGTCACGTGCATACATACCAGGTGAAACTGAGGACAGTGACAGTTTTGCAAGAATAAACTCTGTCAGACATCTATGCATATGAGATGAGCATCTCAAGGAGTTTAAAGAGGCAACTGCAGATGATGAAACAATGCAGATTCTGAAGTCTGTCATTTTGAAAGGTTGGCCAGAATCCAAAGAAGATCTTCCTGTCCAGGTGACACCATACTTCTCATTCAGAGATGAACTCTCACTAGCAGATGGCCTCATCTTTAAAGGTGAGAGAGTAGTTGTACCTAAGAGCATGAGAAAAACTCTTAAGAACCAACTATACATATCTCATCTAGGAGGGAGTAGCATGATAAGACAAGCTTGGGAATGTGTATATTGGCCAGGCATGTCAGCAGAGATTGAGCAGGTAGCAAGTTCGTGTGATGTATGTCAGAGTCTTCCCAAGGCACAACAGAAGGAAACGCTAATGCCTATAGAGTCAACATTTCCCTGGGAGATTGTTGGACTAGACCTTTTCACTCTTGACAATAAGGACTATTTACTGACGATTGATTACTTCAGTGGGTTCTGGGAGATTGATCAACTAAAGAACACAACCTCATTGACTGTGATAAACAGGCTCAAGAACCACTTCTCAAGGTATGGGATCCCCTGCAAGGTCATAAGTGACAATGGGCCCCAGTTTAGCTCTGAAGAGTTCAGTGTTTTTGCTGTCTCATGGGGGTTTGATCACACTCCATCATCACCCCACCACCCAAATGCCAATGGAAAGGCTGAATCAGGAGTAAAGGCAGCAAAGACAATGCTGAAGAAATGTGCCCAGAGCAACACAGATCCAAGACTAGCCTTACTCGAAATCAGGAACACTCCAACTCAAGGTACTAATACCAGTCCTGCACAAAGACTGATGAACAGGAAGACAAGGTCAGTCATTCCAATAACTGAGCAGCAACTAGAGCCAAGAGGAAAAGAATTTCTTCAACAAGATACCTTTAAACAAAGGCAACAACAAGAAAAGCAGTCACTTATCTACAACAAGTCAGCTAAAGATCTACCCCCACTAGAAGAAGGAGACTCTGTAAGATTGCAACCATTCAAAACAGGAAAGAAAGAATGGGAAAGAGGAACTATCCTGAAACGACTTGACGAAAGGTCATACCCAATCTGGAACCTGCAGAAGAAACAGGGCTCATCTGAGAAAGACTGTCGAGGTGACTCAACCCGACCGCCAGAAGACATTCCAAGGAACGGAACCACCACAGACCTTTCACCTTTCACATGTACTGAAGAAGATCAGCACCCTTTGCTCAACCCCACACAAGATAAACCAAACCCTACAGAGTCTTCACCGAAAATCCCAAGTCCCCAATAGCAGTTGGTTCTGAGGAGGTCTACAAGGGAGATCAAGCAGCCTTCATACCTAAAGGATTATACGTTATGAACTACAAGTTGAAACATGTTTGGCCATTGTTTTGTTAAGTGCCATTTCCATTACAAGCCATTAAGGAACTCAAGGACAATGAACATTTAGCTTATTTGCCATATTTATTTGTTTGCACCCATATTTCATAGTTATCCTTTTTGTTTGTAAAATGGGGAGGATGTTAAATGTAATTGGGCTTCCTGTGGCGAGTAAAGAGAAGCCCGGATGTGAGATCTGGGAAGCCATGTTAGTTTGACATGTGATCTTTCTCTTAGACTTGTTAACCCTTTTATCGGATCCAAATTCACACATACAGCCTGACTTATTAACAATAACAAGAGTGGATTTGAGTGCGAATCACTGCAAAATCACACTAAATTTAAACATGTTCAAACAGTATTCATGAGTGACATGAATTTCGAAAATTATCTAACAAAATCAGTTTATTATAAGTAATGATTCTTCCAGGTATTTCAGTTGTCTTATTCATCCCAAGCCTTCAGGTTATGACCCATCCTCAGGAAAAATAAATAACTCAACTGGAAATACATGGAAGATAGAGTCGTTATATTTAATCAACATGAAACCCAACAATGAAATATTGAAAATCAGTTTAACTCGCGCCTTTTTGCTTTGCAGCCAGAATCACAGCCAAATTCACAAAGCTTGTTGTAGAAAAAACACCCATGTAATAAAAAGGCTTTTACATATCCTTAAAATGTGAAATATACTACTGACCACCTTACCTTGTATATGTGATAATGTAGGTGGGTGTGCAGGTGTAAAGACAACAGGAAAAGGCTCACAGGATAAGGAGTATTTTATCCCAATCAAAACCAAGTGTGAACATTTTGCAAGTGTGTATTGTCATGGAATGAATACAAATTCTCCACAAGAGTACATCTCACTGCGTAGTGGCCCATTATCTAATTATGCTTTTATATATGATTACAAGCAGCCAGAAAGTGCAAAGTACAAGTGTGAAAAACAGGATGGTATGTATTTAAATTTGTATTCCAATGTGTTACAAATATTTCTAGAGTATAACTATTTAGGTGACGTCATCTAAAACAGTAAATGTAAACAGTAAATAGGCCACTTCCGAGTTCTCAAAAATAATGCATGAAAGTGAGGCTTTATGTGATATCACGTTGGGGATGATAATAATGATTTAATGATTTATGATTTATATAGCGCCTTTTCTATGTGGATATAATCAAAGGCGCTTTACAATGGTTAATGTGAAT
>WUAP02133795.1:379-7879 GCA_015163945.2 Stichodactyla helianthus
GTATTGCAACCTTACTGAAAAGTACTGCAACCTTACTGAACAGTATTGCAACCTTACTGAAAAGTACTGCAACCTTACTGAACAGTATTGCAACCTTACTGAAAAGTACTGCAACCTTAATGAACAGTATTGCAACCTTACTGAACAGTATTGCAACCTTACTGAAAAGTATTGCAACCTTAGTGAACAGTATTGCAACCTTACTGAAAAGTATTGCAACCTTACTGAACAGTATTTCAATGTACCTGAACAGTATTACAACGTACCTAAACAGTATTGCATTTACCTGAACAGTATTGCAATGTACCTGAACAGTATTGCACCGTCTCTGAACAGTATTGCAAACTTAGTGAACAGTATTGCAATGCACGTGAACAGTATTGGAATGTACCTGAAATGGGGTTAAAACTGCCCCATATCGGTTAAATCCATGGGCTATAGTCCATGCTTTTTGCTCCAATAGAGCAGATTTTGTATGACTGTGAAAACGTCGCGGCACGGTCAGTGCCGTAAGCGTGCCTTGCCGTGACCGTAATGTTTTCTAGAATTCCAAAGTTCTTTGCCGTGCCTTAACCGTGTTCGTGGCGCGACTTTTTCACAGTCATACGAAATCTGCTCTATGACCCATTTTCAAAAGGGGTGAAAACTGCCCCATATCGATCAAATCCGTGGGCTATAGTCTCACTATACCACTCGGGGAGGTTTTACTGTACCACTCAGGGAGGTTTCACTATACCACTCAGGGAGGTTTCACTATACCACTCTGGGAGGTTTCACTATACCACTCTGGGAGGTTTCACTATACCACTCGGGGAGGTTTCACTATACCACTCGGGGAGGTTTCATTATACCACTCTGGAAGTTTCACTATACCACTCTGGGATGTTTCACTATACCACTCTGGACGTTTCACTATACCACTCGGGAAGGTTTCATTATATCACTCGGGGAGGTTTCACTTTACCACTCGGGTAAAAACTACCCAAAATTCATCAAAAGCACGGGCTATAGTCCATGCTTTTTGGCGAAAAATGATGGAAAACCACCCTTTTTTATTTGATCAGAAATAATTCCTATCTTTTTAAAAGGTGTGAATATCACCCGAAAATCGATCAAAATCACGGGCTATAGTCCATGCTTTTTGCTCCAATGTGACCCATTTTCAAATGGGGTTAAAACTGCCCCATATCGATCAAATCCGTGGGCTATAGTCCATGCTTGTTTGTCCAAGTCAGTCCAATAATCAATCATATTAAGTGTCTAAGGATTTTTAATGGTGGCGCATAGAAGAGTATAATAAGCATTCGACTTTTTTTTCTTATACGAATAAATTTCAAACGAAACAATAGATTTTAAAAAATCACACAGAAGTACTGGCCAGACCAGTAGTGCAGTAAAATGGCATTCATCTATGTTAAGATTAATTTCTTTTCCTGAGTACACGAGATGATTTTGGAGAAGTCTTTTTGGATCCACGCACAGATCTGTGAGTTGATTCTTCTGATGATGCTGCATCATCAGCAGTAACAGAACTGTCTGTGGATTCTTCAATGTTTGATGATCCTTTCCGAAGCCTTTTTGTCCTTGAAACCTTTTGTTTTTCCAAAGCAGAAGTTTCCACTTCACCAGAACTTCCCTCATTGTCATCCTTGCTTGACGTGTTTCTTGCTTGTAATCTTTTCTCTCTTTCCTTAGTGCTGCCGTCAGAATCAAAATCTTTGCTTGTATCAAAGGACTGTGTTCTCAAAGGATCTTCAGTAACAACAGGTAATTCATTCGCACATTCACCTTCAACCTTTAAGCTGTTGCTATCATTTTCTGGAACTTCTTCTTTCAATCTTTTGCTTCTTCTTGTACTGTTCGAGTTGTGTTCCATATCTGAAGACGCACTTACATCAGTGGGTAAGGTTTCTGTCCCTTGAGACTCTATAGGCTCAGGTTTAGGTGTATCAACTTTAGCAGAAGACCCTCTCAATGACCGCCCACCCCTTCTTACTATTGATCTCTCTGCTGGTGGTTCTGGTTCTGACTGTTGTGAATCAGTAGGCACTGGTTTGCTTGTGTCATCTATTGCGGAAACCCCTTTCAGTGACCTTCTACTCCTTCTTTCAGCAGGTACCACCTTATCATCACTTTCAGATTCTGTGGAAGCTCTTGTACCGTATGATGGAGCTTCTTCATCACTTGTCTGGGATTTCTCGTTTTGGACAGCTTTGCCTCGTCTCTTTCTACCAGGGATTTTTTTCTCTTTACTGGCACCTTTTTCTACCTGTAGTTCTAAACTATTCTGTAAGGCTTTGTCTGGTATCAGTTTCATTGCAGTCTTGGCATCAGAATTCCCTTTCTGCAATCTTCTGGTGGTGCAAGGAGCAGTTGACTCTGCTGTTGCAGCCGAGGATTCACCAGAATCATCTTGCTCTGTCAAAGTTCTGGTCTTGTCAATAAATCCCTCTGGGTTTGACTGCTTCACCTCAGCCACTTCCATCTCAGATTCATTTTCCTTTCCTACATCTTCTTGTGACCTTCCTCTTCGCTGTCTAGTAGGACGAGCAGTAGGTTTAGAATCTACTTGCTGCAAGGCTTCATCCCTAGTTTCAGCTTCCTTAACAGGTAGTGCTGGTCTGGACTTTCCTTTTCGCTGTCTTGTGGAAGCAGAAGTCGGAGTCAGGGCTTCAACACCAGAAGAAGATTCACTGGACTCCTGAATCTCACCTTTCATCTTTCTAGACCTTGCTGTTTTATTTTGCACAGCGGTTTCATCTCTCTCTTGTTCAGACAGTCGTTCATTTTCTGATGGTTCAGTGCTATCAGGTTCAGAAACTTCATCTTTTTGGGCTGGCACAGACTGGGTAGTTCTTTTTCTCGCTCTTCTAGTAACTTTTTTTGATACTTTTTCTGCCAATGTATCTTCTTGTTGTTCAGCATTGTTCTTCTTAGTGACATTATCGTCTAGATTCATTTTCTCATCTTCCTCTTCCTGCAAACTTTCATCTGTTACTTTCTGCTGCTTAGCAATGTTCGTGTCTTCAGGTGGTCGTTCATTTTCTGACGATTCAGTGATATCTGGTTCACGAGCCTCTTTCCTTTCTTCCAACTTATTTGAGGGTGATTCGGAAACTTCATCTTTTTGGGCTGGCATAGACTGGGTAATCCTCTTTCTCCTGCCTCTTCTAGTAACTTTTTTTGGTTCTTTTTCTGCCAATGTTTCTTCACTTTCATTGTCTTTGGAGCTTTCGTTCATCACATTCTCTTGTTCAGCATCTTCCTTTGCAGTTACACCATCACCTTGATTCGTTTTCTTGCCTTCCTCTTCCTGCGAACTTTCATCTGTTACTTTCTGCTGCTTAGCAATGTTCTCATCTTCATTATGCTCTTCTGCCGCTTTTCTCTTGCGTCCTCGTCTTCCTCTAGTCACTCGCTTTACCACAGTCTTCTTGACAACTGTCTCCTCAGAAGTCTCCATAGCTTCTTCAGACTCTTTAGCCTGTCTCTGACCAGGCGTATCATTATCTTTGTCACCAGAACTGGAACTTGTTTCTTGGGTTTCTTGGCTGGTAGTTGTGTCCAGAACTTCCCCAGAAGGCACTAGATCGGCAATTGGTTCCCCAGTTTCAACTTTAGATTTTACTTTTTTTGAACCTAAAGAGAATGAATAAAAGCATGAACATTCCTGTGAATGGGGCCACTAAACATTGCAAACTCCCTTAATTCTCCAATTGTTGTGCTAGTATTTAGATCCTTTCTAAGAAATTCAGGGCTCAAAATAGAAAATAAAAATGGCCAGACAGTTTTTTATTTTTGGCAGGACAAATAATTTTGGGAGAGCAAAATTCCTCCTGCCATCTGCCATTATATTTTCCATTTGGACATTCAAAATTGTTTTTGTCTGCAAGTATTAAAATTTCCCTGCACATTGGCCATTTTCAGGTCACTATTTCAAGCTTGAAATCCCTAAGAGTAACAAACATCACATACTATAATCAGCAGAAGGTGTGGCATCAAACTCAGGAGTTGCATCATCCTCTTCGCCTGGTGGTCGTTCATCATACTCAGCATCACCATGTTCCTCACTAATTGAGTTGGGTTCATTCTGGCTCAAATCCACATCCAAGCCAACCTTTTGAGATGACGTGATACCCCGATTATGGTCAATCTGGTTTAACAACTCTTCAAATCTGTGGGAATCTTCTAAAGTCTTCTCATCATCAATGACTTGATCTTTTTCTTTGCTCTCTTTATCCTTCTCATCCACTGGTAATGACTGTGTGTCTATCTTGGGTACTGTGTGTGCAGAGTAGGTTGGATTGCGTGGTCTTTGGTAAGGTAATGGGTGTGATGTAGGCGGTCGTACTGGTGGGTAGTACTGGGTTCCAGGAGCTGGGGGCTGGTGAAAACCAGGTGGTGGCATGGTTGAAAGGTATCCTGGATGTTGCCCATATGCTGGTGGTGGTATGGGGGGTACCTGTGGTGGGTAGTACTGGTTACTGTGCCCATACTCTGGGTACCTGAAATAATTAATAAACAAGCAACCAATCGGTGAGTTTAAATTTCAGTCATCTTATCTGGGTCGTTGGTTACCTCTCATCCTGGGTAGATGGCTGAAATTCAGGCTAGGGATCACAAACACAAAATAACTTTTCACTACAAGAATCAGTACAATAGACAATTTTCAACAAAAATTCTTGCCCAGATCTTTTTAATCAGGGACATCCTCAGCCCTTTTGCAAGTGGGTTCAACAACAAAAACCCACAAAAATAACAAGCATCATAACAATTCATACCCAGAATATCCAGCCTGCATTGGTGGGTACCCAGCAGGAGGTCCGAAGGGTTGCTGATAACCATACTGGTAGTCCACAGGGGGTGGGTACCTTGGAGGAACCCTGGGGTACTGTCCAACAGGGGGTGGAGGTGCCCTTGGTGGAGAAGGATATACACCAGGAACTGGATGTCTTGGAAAGCCCCGCGGAGGTGGAGCTGGTGGAAGTCTTGGTGGAACATATCCTGCTGATGGTGGGAATCGTGGAGGCACCTGTCCAGGTGGTGGTGGTGGTATCACTGAAGGAACACATCCAGCTGGAGGAAATCTAGGGGGTGACTGTCCTGGTGGGGGTGGAACCCTAGGTGGAAAATGTCCTGTGGGTGCCCCAACTCTTGGAGAAGTGTGCCCTGCAGGTGGCATGTAAGGGGGTGGAGCCCTCGGAGTGGGCATTCTTGGGGGTGGCAGAGGATATGATACAGGTGGTGCCAGCCCTGGTGGAGGTACTGAAGGTGGTGGAAAAGGTGGAGGGTATCCTCTGGAAGGTAGAGTTGGAGGATGTACATTAGTAGGAGGCACCACAGGAGGTACCCTAGGTGGTGGATACCCCATATGAGGTGCAACAGGGTGAGTGGGGGATGCCTGGTTCTGGAATTTTGCCGCTGCAGCCTTGGAGGGTTTCTTTGGTATACCAAATATCAGCTCCAGGTTAGTAACAGACCAGTCCAGGTTAAACCCATACTGACACCCTTGACAAAGGAATGATGGAGGGTCATTTTCACCTGTTAAACAAAAAGAAAAACAATGTAAAATATGGTTGCTGGGTAACTAAATGCACAAGTAATTTTACAGAAGCAAAAAATGGGCCATAATTTCTTTTATTATATGGCAAGGTAATTTTACAAGCTCTCATTGGTCAATTTGCAGTCCATAACTTACAGTATGGACCACCATCCTTATTTTTGTTTGCCTTGCCATATGATAAACAACTTATTAACCTCTCTTACTTGGTCCCTAAGTAAGTTATGGAACCTCACGCTATGCGCTTGGGCCATAAGGGATTGGGGAAAATCTTAGTCTATAACTTATATGGCCTTTGTGCTCAGTTAATAAGAGCTATGTACTTCACTTCTGCTAAAAGCCAACTAGTAAACTAAATTATACTTGATAGAAAATCTTTCAATTTTGGAATTTAAGAGTAGCTGTTATCTTCATTTTTAGATATAAGACAATAAAACAGTGTAATTTCATGTGCTCTCGTTGGCCAATTTGTGACAGTACGGACCACCAACTTTATATTTTTGTTCACCTTACTATATAATAACCATCTTAACCTCAATTGAGTTATGGAACCTCATTTTTTTTTACCCTTTTTATGGCCCACATGTCACTTGGGCTATAGGGAAGTAGAAAAAACGCAGTCCATAACTTATGGTATGGTCCTTCTGCTAATAAGAGGTATTTAGTTTCCTGCAAAATGGAAACGTTATTCTTGAAGGAGAAAGAGAGCTGTGATAAGAAAATGGATAGAAATGTAGACATTTAAGATGGAAGATTTAAAAAACAATTTTCAGAAATGAGGAAATAGTGCCTAAACAAGATTACGTCTTTTCAAAAGAAAACGAAATGAACTTTTGTAAATGGTGGATGTAATGTCCAGTCCATAAACATTGGCATTTGATTATTTTGTTTCTTTGTTGCATGATCCAATAGATTTTTGGTTGGTTTTATAAATGACGATAAAGCAAAATGAACTGTACACCTGCCTGTAGAAATCTGGAGACCCAACTCTGGTTTAATAATAACATTCTTTAAAAATTCAAGTTAAATCTCACATAACACAAGTACATGTAGGTAGCCAGCAATGTCTTAGCTACAAAGTGCTCTGAGGTGGAGAGTAATTTCATATAGAGTGATTAACAATTGCAGAAGAATAAATTCTAAATACTTTTAGCCAGATTTTTCTTCCCTGTCATTTGATTTAGAATTTTCTTCATCTTTCTTTGTCATGTCAAAGAGCAATGCACACATACATGTTGGTAAAATACATACAATTTAAACAAATACTTCCAGAGTTTGCACTACTAGAAGATTATAAAATTCCAGGTGTTTTCCAGGAGTATTCCAGGGTATAAATATAAAAATTCCAGGGCCCTTAGCTTTGAAATTTCATGTCAGACAATTCAACAATTTTTATTTTTCTAATATTTACCCTAATACTAATAGAAAATTCAAGGAGTTTTCCAGGAGTTGGTGTCAAAATTAAGATTTTCCAGGAGTTTTCTAGGGCCCTGGAAGAAATTTTCAAAATTCAAGGAGTTTTCCAGGAATTCCAGGAGCAGTGCGAGCCCTTTACTTCTGTCAATTTGCATTGATTACATTTTTTTGGTTGCTGAAAAATAGTGCATTTTCCTTTTTTTTAACAAAATCTAAAATGGACACAAAATAATTGAGCAGAATTGTTGTTCATTGACAACATTAAACCCTTGTAACAAAGCTTGTAAAGACACCAGCTAGTCAAGACAAAATAACAGCAATTTACCTGAGAGAGAAACAAAAAGAAACCAGTGTTAGTCTTGATTAAAAAATAATTTCAGCCTAAACATTAATTAGGTCATATAACATTTTTTCATGATTTTCTCTGCATACAACTTCAGATACAGAATATTTAGTAAATATATCATAATGGAAAAAGGTCTTTGTATATTTTGGACCTTGTAAATTCTCACCTTTAGCCATCT
>WUAP02133795.1:12879-28884 GCA_015163945.2 Stichodactyla helianthus
TCCATTAAGAGATCATCGATTGTTATGGAAGGTGTCAAACAGGCCGTGAAATGTTGAGATCTGTTGATCCCAAAAAACTGCAAATATAGCTTACGTATTATCCTCTGCGTCAGTATCATCGTCTTCATAATCAGCAAGGATGGCTAAGGAACCCTAGTAAATCGAGAAAGATGGATTAAAACAGTGAAAAAGTGATCAAAATTTGTCAAAAAGGACGCAAAATATAACATAAAACACTCACGGCAGACATCTTGATGCCAAACCAGAATGCCTTGCGGGGCGAGCGTCTGGCGCATGCGCACTTTAAAAAGCGGGAAAAATCCAAGATGGCGGATGAATCGAAGATCTGGGTGGAAAAGCAACAAGTTGTGATGAAAATACATCAAAAACTAAAGAAAGAAATACGTAATATCGCCAAAACGAAGTCATGGGATAATGAAAAGAAGGAAAGGTTCGAGAATAGCCTTCTCGAGGTGGGTATTTTTGCGTGGTGTTGTTCTAACTGTTTGTGTTTTGGACGTTGGTTGGTTTGTAGCGGAGCTCCCGCTTAATGAAATCTCTCTTAACAATCGGGAAAAAATATCTGTAAGAATTATCCATGCATTGCATCAATTCAGTCAAGTAGGGAAAAAAAATAAACTGGGAGCTCCGCTATTAGGTACCACCTAATTTGTATATTAAGATTTAACTGAATGACTGATTTGAAACAGCTTTACAAGGATGCGATAGAGGAAAGCGTCAAGAAGAGTGTGTCTGTTAATGGAAAGGACTGGGTGGATGAACCAACGCAAGCACAAGAGACTTCATGTCAAGAACAAGGTGTGTTTTGATAAACAAATGGTTAAATAAGGTTATTTAAAAAGGTTGAGTGCAAAATTTCATTGCAGAATTTAAGCATGGATTCTCATGACATAACAGTAGTGATCTACTGTAAATGTTTTGAGAGCAGCTGATGTAAACCTGTTTTTTAATACACTTTTTGCTCAGCTGTCACATGTACTCTAACCATGATTTCCCCTTGAGGAACAGACAACTCAAAACTGCAGTATTTTACATTATTTTCTGATAGTTATAATTTCACTTAGCCAAATTTCTTTTGTTATTTTTATATTGACAGTTGAACCACTTAACATTGAAAGAAGAAAGGTAGTGAATGACATGTGGTCAGGATTAGAGGATTTATTACGGGAGACAACAAAAAAGCGCAAGGAGTATCCTCCATTGGTAGCTGACGCTGTGAGAAATGTTTTGAAGCATAAAATACAGATTGTGGTATGTATGCATGTATATACCAGTATACTATAATTATACTTGCCAACCTTGAATGCATGTTTGATTGATAGTGTCAGTTATTTTCCAGGGAAATTGATATTAATGTAGTCGTCAGTTGATCATGTTTACTTAATATTTCTTTGACATCCTAGGAAACCTACAATCCAGTATTAAAGAGTGATGCTATTCAACACACTATAGGAATCAGTACAGAGGGTAAGCATGTGTATCCAGTTTCACAACACCAGGAATTTGCCCTTAGGATTCTAGATCCTAGTGCTGTTTAATTGTAAATTTTTCACTTTTTTTGCTTTTTAGATGAAAATGAATGTATGCAAAGATTAAAAGGTGTCATGGAAGACCTAACAGAGCTCTCAAAGGTAAGGCACATCTAAATATCAATAAATACAGGAATTGTGATGATAATCACTTTAGAAATCATAATATCAAAACAGAAATTTGTTTAGCAAATGTCCAAGGGGGGCCTAATTTCAATTTATTCTTGGGGAGAGGGAGATGGATATAAAGGAGCTTTCATTTATTATGGTATAGTGAGGGGGTTTAGCAAATTAGAAAAATTTTTGGCCTGGCTACCAAACATTACATGGCCCCCCCTGTAAAGAGTAAAAATTTCATAAACCCACCCCCCCCCCCACTACAACCTCCAAGATTTCAGTTATACTTTCAGATAGCCTCACATTTCTGTAATTTAACCCCTCTACGAGACTTCTCAAGATATCAATTTTGCTGACACCGTCTCCACTCCTTAATAACTGAAAGCCCCCTAATCTAGAACTACAGTGCTGCATGATGCATGACAACAGCTTTAACTCCATGATTTGTGACCATAATCCTCTTTCCTTTTGACAGGCATTTCCTGAACTCCAACTGAAAATGGATAATCTTGGACAGGCCCTGATGACACACAAGGCAATGGAGTCCAGCAAAGTTGATGCAGTCTTGTTCAGCAAGGACAAGTCTGTCACACCAGCTCCATCACGGAGAAGCACCAGAATATCTCGCACCCCAAACAGATATGAAAGTCTACTAAAAATCCAACAAACTAGAGAAAGGAGTGTGAAAAACAGTTTAACAAGAAGCAATTTGTCCCACTTGTACAAGAAAAACTAATTATTTGATATTGTTTTAAACTTCAATAGATTTCTCCAAAAATGTAAATACTGTATCCTTTTAGAAGTATTGCAAATATAGAAAATAGCTTTCACTGCACTACAGAAAGAAATATCAGGTGTAAATGAAGTACCAAACTCATTAGAGCAGATTTCATGACTGTGAAAAGCTTGCGGCACCATTGGTGCCATAAGCGTGCCTTGCAGTTACTGTGATGTTTTCTAAAATTTTGACATGCCTTGCCGTGCCTTGATCATGTCACGAATGTGTTTGTGCCATGAGTTTTTCACGTCATACAAAATCTGCTCTAAACCTCTCTTCTGAAGATTGTGTTTCTTTCTGTAATGCACCATTCCACAAAATATCCCAATCTCTTCCATGGAGGGGCTTACTACTAAAATCATTGCATCACAACCCTTATTATCATAAATTTGGTTGGCTATCATTTGGGGTGGAGGTTACTCAAATCAACCAATGATTTTCACAGATTTGCATAACTTCCAAAGATGATTGATGGATCAGAAAAGCACCCACCTGTATTTCAATGATACAAGTCACAATGCAACGATTTTTGCAGTAAAATTTTGAGAATTGTTTTCAAATATATTTTCTTAGGTTTTATGTTTGCATGTTGACATTACATTATGAATTATTTTTTAAGTATTTTTACATTCCTCATGAACCTGTTTGGGCATATTTTGTTCACTGTATTTAAGGAAAGTAGCTGTCTGTTAATTTATTTAAGTTAAATGTAATGATTTGGTTCAAAGACATCAGTTCAAGACTGACTCTGAGAATGCACTGATATCCTTCCTGCACAACAGTTGCAGAGTCTTACACTGCTGCTTTGAGTCCACTTATGTGGTGAAAAAGTAGGGACCAAGTGTTGTGAAGCTATCTATATTGGGCTTAGATTTAGCTTGGATGTGAACTTGTATATTTAAGGCAAAAAGTTCTTGGCCTGCATGATCCAAATCCAATATAGTATTTCTGTGATGCTTTAAGGGACTTTCATTTATTTTGGTGGGGTGGGGGGTTTGGCAAAAATTGAGGGAGGTTAGGTTATCTTGAAGAAGTCTTTTAGGGGTTTATGAAATCTTTACTCTCCACAGAATTGCGAGGGGAGTGGGTTATGGAATGTTTGATAGTCATGTCCCACAGTGGTGCTGACCCCCTAGTCTCCTTTGTGGCCCTAACAGCAGCTGCAAAGGAGACTACTGACCCCCCCTGTGCTATAAGAAAATGAAGGCCTCCTTAGTGTTTACTTTTTCATCCCTTGAGTATAGACCCAAAGTAGAAACTGGAAACTCCTGGTAGTTGTGAGGAGTAGTTTGCATGTGAGTGGGAGAAACAGAGGGAAAAACGGAGTAGGTAATGCTATGTTGTCGACACTGCAGCTATGCCATAACTATATGTACACTTAATTCAAAAAACATTGTTCTGACCAAGACCAACAAGCAAAGACCACAAGGGACTTCAGTACTTTTTAATTGCAATTAATGTATTCATTGTGAGAGTAATGCATATTCATTGTGAGAGTAATGCATATTCATAGTGAATATGCAATACCAAAACTGTGAATAAGTGCATGTGCTAGAGTACCTTTTTTGCTTGCAGAATAAATTGATTATGAGTTTAATTTATCAGTATCCCTTGCAGACTTGGCTTGTTGCTTGTCGCTTTTGGTGGTGACCAAAATAAGTGGAGTCATTTGCCTGTCATAGCCATGTAATGTGTAATTGTTACCATACATGTACACTTCCACTCACCAAATGCTCTGGGTAATTTACTTTAATTTGTTTATTTTAATAATACTTGCCCATGAAGTATCAACCAGTATTAAGATATTGATGAAATTTTAACATATCTTCTAAATTATGAATGCTTTTGTAATAGAACTGTAAATACACTAAAAGTAATTGTATTATAGACTAGTAGTCATAGCTTTGAAGTAAAGAATTTCTGATTTTTCATGTTTTTATCCAATTCTTTTATGATGAGAGTACTATACAAAAAAAGAATTCTGTGATCCAGATTAGAAAAAAATATTTTTTACTTTAATGTTGTTTTTGTAGAGATTTTAAGTTGTCACATTTTCAAATCTAATGTGCAAACTTCAGGGTAAAAATAAAGTTCAAATTATCCACAATTAATCCTACATCTGCAACAATCAGAATTATATACAAGAAATTCTACTACAAAATTAAAAAAAAAGTAAGAAAAATCTCTACTGAAGTGCATTTAACTTAGACCTGGTAATAGTCCTATTTTGCATTCCACAATAATATTACTGCTGTAATGCTTGACCACAGATTCATTTGTACAGGTTTTTTAGCCTAGTGTAAGAATAAATAATTCATAAATACCAACAGCAATGTGAACAATGCAAACACTTAAATGTCACTGCCTTTCACTTTATCTTTGAATAACTTACAAATGAGGCTAACCCTGTACAAATGAGTCTGTGTTCATTAAAAACAGTGGTGTTATGGAATGTGAAACAGGACTTGTTGAATTTGTTACAAATTTGTTTTGCCCATAAAGAAAAATCAGCCAATCACAGTAGAGAATGATCTTGCCATCATGCAGTGGTGTCACAGGTGTTTCAAAGCCAAAAATGTCAGACTTAAAAGCTCTGTAATGAAAAGGGTTTCTAAACACTTGGAGATAACTCTGCAGGTGTGGACTCTAGTGATGGTGGCCAATTCACGTCCACTGACTGCAAAAGAAATGAATAAATTTTTACCATGAGTTATTCAACAGAGGAATAATAGAATTAATCAACTGATTGGGAGAGTCACATGATAGATGATAACACCAGTCCATGACATACCTCGACGTCAAGCTCCAGGATATCGGCATCTGACCCTAAAATGCTTCCAATGTTGGGTTTAGTGCGACCAAAATCTCCATGAACGAACTCTTTGACATAGCTTGTGCAAGTCAAGGTTAAACAAAATCCAAAGCAATAAAGGAATCATTGGTAAGATAAAGACCATGAAACTTCTGTCAAGGAGTTAGAATGGTGTCCAATGGCTGTTGATGGCTTACAAGTTGGAGTTTGTGGGTTGATGAATGCTAAAATATACCCAAATTTTAATAGGCCATTTGCATGATGGTGTCTCTTTACTACCAAGACCAAAATGCTTTGTCCAAATGCTTTGTTATTCAGATTTATCTACTCTACTGGAAATAAAGAGACAAAATTTGCCTGACAATAGAAGCCACTCAAAGCATTCTGGTCTTGGTAGTAAATTATGCCATCATGCAAATGGCCTATTGCAATACATCAATGAAAATCAACTTCTAAAAATCAACTTCAACCACAAAAATCAACTTCTAAATTCCATTTGGAATTACAGTGGATGAATAGCTACTCTGTAGAGAAGCCACTGCTAAATCCCATTTATTTATTTATTTTATTTATACATATTCATTTAACTTTTAAGTTCCCATAACTCTTGGACCATCCTGAAGGAAATCCTATCCAGAAAGAACATCATGGTCAGTGCTCAGTAAGCCAGTTGTTGTCAAGGATACGTGCCTGCCATAGTCTTGAGATACAGCCTGAAGTGATGGCTATCTTTGTACTCTGTGCTCATGTTGTAAACAGCCTTCTCACGAACAGCCAATGGTCTCCTGAGAAACCAAAAAAAAGGTGAAATTCTAAAGAATTTAGACATGCATCATTTCCCCACTTGTTTTAAAAGTGTATCATACAGCAGATTTCGTATTTCTGTGAAAAGCTTGAGAAAACACCATGGTCAAGGCAAGGCATGCTTACAGCACCAAACGTGCTGCAAGCCTTTCACAATCATATGAAATCTGCTCTAAACCAAATTACCTGTGTAAAACCCTGAGTGGTGTTTTTTGTTGTAGTTTTAAATCCTATAATAAAAATCATTCAAGACAAACAAATTACTGAAAAATTACAATGATCTGGTCCATTTCAAGATAAAGATTTTTTAAGAAATACAGCACTAAATTTTACTTTAATTTCTTATCAGAGGAAGCTGTGGCGCTTTTTACCAAATCTTCTTGTTTATAAACATACCTTGATTTTACTTAATTGTACCAAGTCATTTTCAGATATTTCCTTTTCTGTCCAAACTAGGCAACTTGGAAGATACAATATCAAAAAAAAACAATAAAAATACAAAGAAATAGAATATTATAATTATAAACTAAGGTTAAAGTGAATAGCTCCACAAACTTTCCCTTCCTCCAGTACAAAGACAGGGTAATGTGACTCACAAAAAAAGAACTATCGTATTATTATATAGCACAAACTACTTCAAGTAAAACAGAGCATGCTGATTAGCTGAAACCTTTGTTAGTCTGTCAATTATTTTCCTGTAATTGACCAGTCTAGATTATGTGTCTTGGCAAAGTGAAAATGATGAAAATTGCTATAAAATAAATCTCTTATCAGCTTAATTAGTCTGCTTCGTCCCCGGGGGATTAAGTTAGTTAAAGTCCTACCCACGCCGAGTGACATATAGGGCGGCGCCTATCTCTGCTTCCATAGCCCTAGGCCACACAGCTACATAGGTAGTGAAAGCCACAGCAGTGGGCTGGTCCGCTGGTGGATCCCCGGGGGATGGGACTCCCTTATAAATGGGGGTGGGGGTCCTCATTGGAAACTCTGAAAATGATCCCTAAAAGGGACCTGTATTTTGAGATGATGGGCATGGCAGTGATGAAATTTCAAAGGGTATTAAAATAATTATCACCCTAAGCGGGACCAAAACACTGATTTCAAACCCTAAAAGGGACAACGAGGACCCCCGCCCCCTTTTATAAGGGAGTCCCCCCCGGGGCTTGGTCCTTACAGGAAAATATATTCAGACCTCAGCTTTTTATGTACAAACTTTTCCATTCTGTAAAACCTCAGTCTGATATTTTCCTGTAAGGACAATACCCTCGGTTAATAAGAAGGAAAAATTCATTCACTTACCTGTATGTCTTGGTCTTTGTATTTTCAGCTTCTTTCAGAATTGAATAGTCATCTCTACATAATTGTCATCGAAATAAATGGTTAATAACTTAAACTACATTTAACATCTTAATTTTAAACTCAATGGCAAAGACTTACTTGGTAACAATCTGGAAGTCTCTTATTTTTATATCTTTAGTTGAGGAATTGATTTCGTTTTCGACATTTGCTAAGAATTCTTGACTAAGAATTGTTTTGTGAGGGTTCAGAAACTCCACAACAAATGGCCGACCTGCCAAAGATGAAACATAACAGCAACAAAGTTGAGAAGCTTTATAAATAACAAAGGAAGTTATATGAATGCTAATAATATCATTGATAAGCTGTGATGGATTACCAGTTCCCAACATTCGCACATCAATATCTTCCCTTCCACCTGATGAAAACTTACAATCTGTTTAAAAAATAATTGATAAATATTATCTTCATTAACTTTTGGTTAGCAATAATAGTAACATTACTTTAAGAAAAAATAAAACAACTTTTTAAAGACATGTCACGAGAAGATAAGCCCAGGAAAAAAACTCTTAGCGGGGGTTATAGAATTATGTCAAAATAGTGTGAAATTGAAGACTTAATGAGAGTTAACATTTAATTATGACTTCCGATAGATCAGTTGTTTTGCAACAGGATATTAAAACATTTTTTGCGTTCACGCGGATGAGTGTGGACACAAAGATACATGGATTAAACTAACAATTCGAAATTAGATCGGAAGAACCAAAAGACATACTTACCATTTCAGATTTTACCAAATAGCTTGGAGTATTCTCTCTCCTCAAGCAAACAGAATTTCTTTCGTTTGGACTTTTGTGTAGCGTACGAACAGTGAATCTCAACTTAAAACATTCCTAGATTTTTACTGTTGTTGTCGTCGTTCCTTTTGTGCTGATTACTTTGAGTCTACAATTATGAAGTATTAAAGTTACGCCAAATGTCACCTACTTCTTGGAATTCCAGTTATACAAACCAGTTGTTCAGAAATCAATATTCCTCAACAATTAGATTATACTAGTTACATTAATGCAAGTTTCATATAGAATTTTTAGTCGCAATTAGCTAGGCCTAGAGGAAAACATATTCCAAGAACAGATTTATGAGCGAGACACCTAGTAACTTCTGTTGCTCTGCTTTCGGGCGAGTCACCCTAAAAGCAGTACGTTGGAATAGCCTAAGTGGAAAAAAGATAGAGTGCAGTTTATTATAAAGCTTAGGCAATTAGATCACCAAATATTAATGCAGAGGACTCGTGTTTGTTGTGGCCATGCTGTCGAAGGTCAAATGTACTGATACATTGCGATATATATTTGAATTCTGGGGTACTCACAAAACCATGGCTTTTAAGATCACTGAGTCGAAGAATACCTCTGATTATCCCACAATTCCGAAGATACAAAATACTGCTTCCTTGATTCTACCACCTTCGAACCACTTTGGAGAACGTTTGGCGCCATGTTCATCAGTGAAACTTTCACAGGAATTTTTCTTTGTTTGGTCTGGAAATCGTTCTGTAAATGCTGTACTGGCGAACATCTTGGATGGAAGGCCGCAAATTTCTGTCGTTAGGACATACCATCTCTTCTCAGAATCAAGAGAAGGAGCAAATACGCTGTGAAACTGCATAAATCTTCTCTTGTTAACCTATTTGAATTCGCGTGCATTTTGTACTGTTATTATTTCTCTGTCTTTTATTTCACTTAAACATTAACTAAAACCATTATCGTGTTGACATAAATATCTGGAGACACCAAAAAGATAAGCCATAGGTGTTATAATCTGGTCATGCCTTAATGGCTCTCAACAAAGAAAACAGGCTCCCCTGCAGTGAAACAACTGACTTTGAAAGTCGGTTGTTAGATTTTTATCCCGGGCTTAGCTTCTCGTGTATGTTTTAGCATATCTTATGCTACAGGGGCAGATCCAGGGGGTGGGGGGTGGATTGGGTGGCGAGCAACCCCCCTCATTGGAATCGATAAGCTTGATATTATATTAACTGGATGGTCAATGGAGTGATTTTGTGTCCAAATGTTAAATAGTTGAAATCCAATTTAAAAAAAGATGTTGTTTCGCTATATCTGTGAAAAGAGCCTATGAATGATGACATCATTTTGGTAGAGGATTTGAATTACTTTCATAATTTCAGCAATCAACCAAAAAATCCTGGATCCGCCCCTATGCTATCTTCAATTTAATGTGAATGACAGAAATTTACAACAATGTTACATTAATGTTAATAATGAATTATAGATACAAACTATTAAATTGTTCAAATGCTTAAAAATAGCATTTTGTAAATAAAGCACTTGTGTAAATACAAGAACACATTATTTTTGAGTGTGTTACAGCACTTTTCATAATTCTGTGACCTACCGACTCCAGACTTCTGAGCGACGTTGGGCATTTTGGCTTCCATCATTCAGAGTTTCAACAGTCTAAGTTAGTAGTTATTTTGATTGATGGAAGCTAAAATGCCTGACGTTGCCCAGAAGTCCAGAGCCGGTAGGTTGCAGAATTATGAAAAGCACTGTAATTTTACCATCTGCTTTGATCTTTGACAATAGAATGTCACAAATTCTTTCCTAGAAAAAATATGGAAAACTCATAAGAAATAAATGTCATTCATTTCGCTGTCTCAAGGATTCACTTTAAGTATTAGCATTATAAAATCATAACCCACAAACCTGTACAGATGATTCTAGCATGCGTTCGCCATCTATAATCCATGGTGTTTGTGGTAGGGTTCTGGAATACTTGTTATATCTTCCTGAGATAAAAAAAAATTAAAAATCAAGTCTTCGGATTCTTTCTTGCCAATCTTAAATCTTAAAGTTCACTGTGAGAATACAGGAAATTCATCAAAATACACAAGGTGCATCAATTCAACCGTGGAATGGACTCTTTAATGTTGAGCCACACTGCACCAATCAGAACATCAAGTTTCATAATTGGTTTAAAAACAATAGATTGGTATTCCAAACAATAGAACTAAACCTAACCTAACAAAAGTGTTACTGTATTAAGGGCGTAATAAAAAAGCAGCTTTCAACTGGTATTACTCTTATTTGTATCAACTAAAGAATCAGGAAGGGAAATTCTTAACATTGGTAGCTTTTTTTCTCTTCAAAACGTTTTTACCTGCCAGTAATATGGAAGAGTGAGAACAAACAACTTGAGCACAATATGATTTGAAACTTGTGAATGATGGAGGACAGTAGGTGTACCTAGTAAAGCAAAACCAAACTCTTACTAAAGGTTTTTGTTGAATATGCAATGAAAAAAGAGCATTATTGTTGCTATCAAAAAGTAAATAATTTATTATGACAAATAATAACTGGTAATGAAACTACAGTATCATCAATAGCACACTTAATTACTTTCTTAATTGTTCAGCAGTTTCTAAATCATCAAGAGCCTTGCGTATTGAAGTCACTGAAAACATGGGAATAGCAGGTGCTCTCTGTTGAAAGGGATAGCACATTAAAAACAGTTAGCAATGATGAATATTTTTTAAATACTATTATGACTAACACATTTAGAAATCATTTTTTATGTGTATGCTAAAGAAGGTAAGGAAGCCTTTCATTTTATAACAGGGGGTAGGCAAGAGGAATTAAGGGCAGGGTCAACTAATTTTTACCCAGCTAAAAAATTTTTTTTAGTAAAAAATTAATGCTCTCTGCTAAAAAATGGTGTTGCAGTTGAATGCCAATACATGTAGTAGGGCCTTGTCCAGATACGGAAATGACACTGCACTTAAATACATATTTTTGCTTCAACTGCACAGTATTTCAACAGCATTTAATGCCATCCAAACCCAAGACAACATACATGTAGGGCCATCACATTCAAGATGAGCAGTGTTCATTTATGCACATTATTCATATTACCCTTTTGGCCTTTCTTTCTTTAAATCTTGATGGATCAACTTCAGTTCTGAAGAATTTAAAAATATACATGTAAGATTTCAGGAAAATGGAAACAGAATGATTCACAGTAATTAATTTTAAACATAACTGCAGACTGGTATTAGCAAGACTTAAAATCATAATAAAGATGCTCACAGAAATTCCAATTCTTCATTTCCCTTTTCATATCCAAATTTGATTAATATTTGAAATGAACTCTGCAAAACAAAGAAAAACAAGAAATAAGAAAAAGACTTTTTCTAAATGAGTTCAGAATTTTAATAATGCCTTAACAGGTAATATGCAAGAACAGCACCTCACATGACCTGTTGGCAATTAATGGCCAACAAATGACCGACAAACAGCCGACAGTAGGCCATTAATTGGCTGACAGTCAGCTGACAAGTCATGTGGGGTGCTGTTCTTGCCTTTTACCACCTTATTCTAAAAATAAAATTTTTCTCATAGAGTCCAAACACTAAATCCATGAAATAAAACCTAAATAGTTACTAACTAATAGTCTCTATTTAGTCACTATCAGTCATAACAATTCACAGGACAGGGTATATAGTTACTAGTATAATAGAGTTCATTTGGCATCACTGATGAATAGATCTTGAATAAAGGCTGAGAAGTAAAGTGATTATGAACAGAAAGTCTCTTGTGTATTTGATATCCTCTGTGTATTGTTCTGGCTGAGTGATAGTGAAATTGTCTATAAGTAAAAACTATTAGTCAGTAACAAATAGATTTCATTTCATGGATATAGTGTTTGCACTCTATTGAATATTTAATTATGATACCTCATGTTGAAAGAAGACACCCAGTGTGGTGCCGAGTGCTGGTCCACACACCCATTTAAAGACTTCTTTAATTGAAGGAAGACCATCCACTGAAATTTTGTCAGAATAAAGATCACTAAAAATAGAAAAATGACAGCAATATATTATAAAAGATGAACTAGAATTTGAGAAACAGCTGTGTGTTGCATTTCTAGGAAAAAAACTACAATGATAAAAATGGCCCAGATGTTTGGGCTACCTGTGCATGGAAAGCCACAGGGCACCCAACAAAGATTTGTTGAAAGCATTCAGTATCAGTAAAAAATTAAATAGTTGACATGTCCTAAATAGAAAACCATTATCAAAATGGCCAAAAATAAAATGTGACAACGTCTGCATTACCTAAACTTTTCTTTCAAGTACAAGAATAAAGAATGCTGTAGACAAATAGAAAGACAATTTTAATTTTTTTCTAATAAAATAAATATTAGAATTAGAAAAACAAATTTCCAGTATTAAGGGAACCCACTTGCACACAGCATGGTGCCAGCCATCACTTATAATCATCAATACCACATCACCATTGTCATTGCCAACAACAACATGCACTACAATAGACTATAAAAATGAATGGCTGTAACTACGAGAAAAACTTAGAACGATAACAACACGACGGAGCCAACACTCAGCCAATCAAAAAGCAGACGTGGATAGCTATTCTAAGTTTTTCTAGTAGTTACAGCCATTCATTTTTATAGTCTAATTCACAAGTATTGTGGCTGGAGATCTTTTACAGATCCTACATCTGCAGCATTATCGTACACGGTCCATTCATTTTATTTCACTACAATAGACCTAATCACCTTGGGCATAATGTTTTCCCATTTCAGACCACGTGTCATTCCCTTGGGTATTGTTTCTTTGTTTCTTGGTAGCACTTGTGAAGATACGTTAATATAGATGAGCCTTGAACAAAGAAACACATTCCCAAGGGAATGACATGTGGTCTGAAATGGGTAAACATTACACCTATGGTGATTTGGTCTATTTTTGTCCAAATATTGAAAAAGAAATTTTAAACAACAACAACTTCCCAGCCTTAATTACCTGCCTAACTAAGAGACTCAGAGGAAGGGACACAGAGAACGTAAAACCTTCAAATTCAAAACCTGAATTTATAACTTCTTCTTCAATCTAATAATACAAAGATAAAAGGTTAATAGTTAAAAATTGATTTTGGCTGCTTGGATTGTTCAAATAATCATAAGCTTTATTTATACCAATTTAATACTTACTTTCTTAATAAAAGCTGTGTTGCACTGTTCTTCTAAGATTCCCAGGCATGATGTGCATGAGTTTGTAGATTTTGCAGTTTCCTGCCCATTATCATCACCATCATCATCAGTGGCATCACCATTATCATCAGTGGCATCACCATTATCATCATTAATTTGAATGCTGTTGCTGTTTCTGTCCCCACCTGTGCATGATTTGAATTCTATGCCATACTTTTTTGAAACTGACCTTGCAATATCCTGGAAAAGTAAAAACATTAAAACAACATTAATTTTCCTATTAATCACGTCACATTTACTTGCCCATCCATCCATCCATTCATTCATTTATTCCCTCATACATTCATTCCCTTCTAGTAATGTTTTCCCATTTCAGACCATTTGTCAATCCCTTGAGAATGCAATTCTTTGTTTGAGGCTCATCCATAATAACGTATCTTCTCCAGCGCTACCAAGAAACAAAGAAACAATATCCAAGGGAATGACACGTGATATGAAATGGAAAAACAAATACGCCCAAGTGAATATGGTCCATTCAATTGTCTAGCTGTGAGAATACCAACTCAAACAGAAAGCAAATTACCTACCTGATATGCTCCTTCATAAGAGGAAGGGCTTCTCTCGTCGATAAACCTTAAAATACATCGTGCACACAGCCTCAACTCGTGCAAAGTACCCACAACAGAGTGGAAACTTTTATCGCCCATTACCAGAGATTTTGAGGCAAAAGGTGCTACTATTAATGCTAAATCACTAATCTATTCGCCAGAGATGGTAGCATCTTCACTCACATGTTGAATAAGGGAGGTTACTACGAGAAAAAAATCAAAAGTTTATCAAAATTGCCAAACAGTTCGTCCACCATTTTGGATTTATACATAAAACAGCTGACCAGCAACAACCTGTTTTCAGAAAAGTACCGCAACACAGGGAACCCAGTGGTAGCAGTGTGCGAAATCACGCTTGGTGGCTCGAGTTTGAAATGCAGTTTAATGCCAAATATGGAAAATTCAAACGCCAAATAACACCGCCACATTCCACGTGCGCAAAAGTATGCAGTGTCACGCGATCATTTCGATCGATCAAATAAAAATCCGATGAATCTGTTGTTGTTGTTGTTGTTTATTTTTAAGCTGACACTTCAGGGAATATTCGGTAGCACGACGTCGCGTCACGCGAAAATGGAATTTTCTCTAGTAGAGTACAGGGGCTCGAATAACACTCTCAAACTGTAAGGGGCTGAGAAGGTCAACGGTTTACAACAGAGTTCGTGTCCTGACCTCCTAACGAGACTTGAATTTATTTTGCACACGTAATTTCAAATTTTGAATAAACAGATGAAGGTGATACTTTTAAGTAATTAAAAAATTGAAGAAGAAAAAAGAACAAAATAAGATTGCAAGTTAATGAATGATGAAGGAATGTATGGAAAAATCATGTTGGAGGCAAGCTGATGCCTCCATACATTCCTTTGTAAAGGCAGCCAACTTCGGTCGCCCATATCTTCGGCGCTATTTTATAAAACCACTTCAAACTTCCCATTTTTACTAATTTTGGTATGATCTTTTCAAATATTGTATTTTCGTTTGTGTTTGATTAAAATTTAAAATGTCACGGAATACCTGATAAACTCTTATTAAGCGTGCAGTGGTGGTTGATACAGAATGTTGATACTGAATGTTGATACTGAATTCGAACATAGGTCGAATGAACAAAACAGGTTAAAATATCCTCTCCTGAAGCCGTAAAGCTTCTTCTGATGACTTAGCAAAGACAGATACTTCATACTCGCTTTGGTTTTCCTTTACGTCGGTAGCAGCAAAAATGAGCACCCTCCCTGAACTTGAGCTAGTGTTGATATCATCTGCCATCTCCACCAGCGTCTTGGCTGATTTGTTAATCGTATTTCCTTGCTTTATTATTGAGTGTTTAAAACCAAACTGTGCCATGTAGTCCACTATCAACAAGTGTGTGGTGTCTCCGCTTACTCTTGGGTTTAGATCGACCAGGTACTTCCCGTGATCGTACCCCAACACTTCGCACATAAAGACGCCAAAGTAACCTTGCTTGTGGAAGTAATCTACAACAGGAACGACGAATCGGTCGTAAAAAAGATCCTTGTATTCGTCTTGTCTATCCCAATCCGCTACTCCACTTGTCCAACGGAATCCTTCATTAACACCAAGAGTCGTACCAAGCCAATAGATTTCCCCCGTTGCGTGCAAATAAAACGAAATCCCAAAGATCTCCTTGATAGTTCCCTTGAGCAGTTCTTGATAGATGATATTGCCCGTCCAGCCATTATCTCGGATGTCTTTGATCGCGGCGGACAACTCAGTCTTATTGTTAGCAATCCTGTTTCCGTTCCCCGACCAACTCATGTCAACTTTCAACATGCAGGGGAAAGATACGCTGTCCTCTCCAGCAAAATATCTAGGACAAGATGCGCCAACTTTAGGAATTGCGCTCTTGCTTTGAACTCTGTAGAGGTCATCAGGATCAACACTGTGTTTGTTCTTTGGAATACCCTGAATGGCCGCGTTAGTAAGGCTGCATTCATAATGTATGGCAGGGGGGGGCAGGTGAAATTTTTTTTCAGTAAGAAAATTTTAAGACCCCCCTTG
>WUAP02133796.1:0-13384 GCA_015163945.2 Stichodactyla helianthus
AACCCCTTGCTCTAACCACGGTTCACGTCGATTTGAAAGAGCAAAATAACCTAGTCTTTGTGGTGCATTGTTTTGGCCGGTATTCATATGTTAATTCTTTCAAAGCAATAGACGAGTGGTTAAATGGAGTTATGCATTCAAGACATTGAGTCAAGCCCGTTGGGCTGGGTTAGTACTCGGATGGGTGACCACTGATAGCTACTTGGTAAAATCAGAACTTTTCTTTTTTTAACTTCGCTGTTATCTTTCTTTCATCGAAGCTTATAATCCTTTTTTGTTTTTCTTCTTCTTCTTCTTCGCCACAACAAAAAGACGTGTTAGATTTCTAGATATAGGCCATACAGTCATAGTTTTTTTGTAAAATAATGCAACAGATGTTTTTACAACGCACCAGTTTCTCTCGTGACTTTCCATATTTGGAAAGGATTGGCACCAGCTAATCGCTGGTCTGCAAAACAGCGGTCCTTGAAGAAGTTGTCCTCAATCGACGGTACCCGTTTTAGAGCACTCATGGCGCTACGTTTCTGCAAAAAATGTGATGTTAGAGGAAAACACTGGTTAGACTTGGGAACTTAAGAAAAAATCTCTTATTGAAAAATAAATGGGCAAATCTTTGATCGACCGATATACAGTAGTTCACAGACCAACAGACAGACAGGATACCTTGTGATGTTTATAGAAGGCCTCATAAACGATAGCAAAGTCGAGTAATGTTGGTGTAGTGTGGAATCTTGGATCTTTAAGCGTAAAGTGGGATTCAATGTCTTTGTTCAGATCAGCATTATCCGTCATCTTCATGTACCACTCGATAGTAAAAGGATCAGTTGAAGCGCTTTGTACGAAACTTGCTGCTCCCTTTTTTAGAAGAAGGGGGACTTGTACATCTGAATTGCTACCAGTAAAGGAAAAAATGAGCGACAGGCAAAGATGAACATAAATATATTAATGGAAAAAAAGATCAAAGATTCTTGGAAATGATATATGAAACTGCAATCTTCTGTGTGTATTCCTCCGCAGAATAAAAGTACAAGGCGGAAATGTTGGATGATATAACAAATGAAACTAAGAAATATTTTGTTTACGTCATCCAATATGGCGATTGTAACGTCACATGCGCCCCGAGAATAGGGAACGGAAAGTAAAAAATGTACAAGATTTTGTATCTCTATTTGTTGTTTCTAAATCTCTGCAAAGCGTTTTAAAAAACGTTGAGCATTGAATAGAGGACTGGGGTCGAGCTAAAGAAGGGCCTGGTGCCTAATTCCAGTGGATAAAAGAACACAAGTGGAGTTGGGATCCGGGGATTTATTTGATCTATTTTCTTTGCATATAATGATTGTTCGAAAAATAAATGAATAAAGAGATGTAGTGGGGAAGGACGAGAACGATGGGTACCTACTTTAGGAAGTCTTCTTTTCTAGAAGACGTGAGCTTAATCAGCATCTTCTTGGCTTTGCGTCCGATTTCTCGTCTGACGAGACAAATCTTTGACGCGTATGACGCCAAACCGATGCGACACTTCAACTCTGAAGGAAAATAGAAGATTGTAATGCAATTAGATGCAATCTATTGTTTGCTACACCAACATGGCTGCCACACGTCTTTGTGATTCTACTCCCACAGGAAAGAACACGTGAAGGCCACGTGGGATACGTGGGGTACACATCTGAACAATACTGCATCATGATCTAGGTTTGGGACAAGCACCCCGTTAAAAATATTTGTACCCAAGCTAGACCATAATGCATCACTGTTCGTTATTAATTGAAGCCATGGGATATGCGGAGTATCGTTCGTTGGATAGTACATAACAATCTTACCTTCGCAATTTATTCCACCAAAGTCAGCCTGACATTCACATCGATACCCATCGATTCTATTGTAATCATTAACACAGGTACCACTGTTTTTACATGGCTTTTTAGCACAGTTATCAGGACCGTCTGCCTCCTGTGTTGCTGGTTCGGCTCCTGAACCTGAGCCACTCGATTCCTGGTCCTGTGCAGCGGTTTTATGGCTAGGAATACTCTCAGCTTCTGGAGTTATGTCATTTGTACCTTTTACGTCTTCATCTGAGGAGGAATTTTGTTTGTGCAAAGCGATGAATGATAGTAGGAGAAAATCGCTGTATGAATTGTAATCCGGGAAGCTGTCTTTCCGAAGAAAGACTGGGCACGAACTTTATCACGTCCTCAAAATCAATGCACCTTGCCGGAGTTACCCATTATTCTCCTTGATTTAGCGCGTGCAAACGAGGTCAGGGTCTGGTTAGGGGCAAAGTATATGAAGGAAGCTACGGAAATTGAACAGAAAACAAACAGCGTTTTGTCAAATGTGCATTAAAATGCGAAAGGATGTAAATGGTTTTACCAAATAGGATATCTGAGTAAGAGCCTTTCCTGTTCTTGTTTAGACACAGTACACGAATTTCCTCAAATACGATCAGTTTTCAATGTTTTTGTACCCTGACCTGGCTGGCGCGCGCAAATCCTAAAGAATTGTAGGAAACTTTGGGAAGGAGCATCCCAGAATCCAATGCAAGATGGTGGCCCTTTTTGATGCTGTTCCCAAATTCAGCCCCAGCAATTCTTGCAATTTTGGCCCGTAAGATTTGGATGCGCACCATCGAGAAAATGGTCTATTAAGATCATATGTCGTATTATCAATACCTGCATAAGAATTCTGTAGGACCAAGACAAAAGCTACAACTACCATCCATGCCTTCATTTTGAAAGACTGCCAAGCTGCAAGAGAAGCTTTGTTTACAATAATCGTAAATTTTTAGTTAACGGGCTTGACACTCCTAATAAACCAGTGAAAAGTCAAAAATATTAATAAAGACGTTTAATATTTCCTAGCAAGGCAAGTTCCAATATTCATGCGAGTCAAAAAGACAAATATTCGCCATAAGTATGAATGAACCTTGAAATAGGCCCCTTGCAGCACGTCGGAATGCAGCTGAATTTGGAGGGCAAGACAATAGGTTTCTGGTTCTCTAGAGTTGAGATTCTTTGGTCTTGCCCTCCAAATTCAGCTGCATTCCGACGTGCTGCAAGGGGCCTATTCTCACGCGGCGAACATGTTGACTGAGACAATACGTTTTTGCCCGGCAAGCTTTACATTCAAGCACTTCAGAATAAGTTTAGCCGGGCAAACCAAATGTTTGTATTCTCTTGGGAAGAAATATGGATGCCGTTTGAGAAAGTCTATAGTCAAGAAAAGGGCAGCTGTCACGGGAAAGAAAGCAATAATACTGTTTCGGATACGTTACGTCACGTGGCGTGCCCGTAACCGTACCTTTTTCGCCGTCTAACTATCTTTAGTCTCTTTGTTTGTGTTAATACTCTACCATAAAATCCTATTTGTAGTCAATACGCTATGCATGGATATCAATCAAATGCTTAAGTCATCGCATGTGGTTCGTGTTTGAAAACGTCGTGAAAACCCGCCAACCGTTCTGACAATTTGTCAAGTATACTTTGAACAGCTGATATTACGCGAACGTCAAAGAAAAAAAGCGAAAAATAAAGGCTTTTTGAAAATGAACTACAGAATTTGGCTGATTTTTCTTCACATTTCTTTTCTTATTATTCATTCATAATTTCAGTTCTTTTCACGATTTGTACGATGTATTTCGTTTGAGCGCCGTGATAGTGACCCCAAACTTTTTTCTTCCTACATCTTTTTCGTGATTAATAGGAAAGTAAACATGGCAGAAAAATGTTGGTGTAGCCTACAGTAACTCATCCGACACCAATATGTATCCAAATGAAGTACTATTCTTAGAATACTATTTGTTTTCTAGTTTATATTATCGAATACTGTCTCAATCACTGTTTATATTTTTACTAAGATTAAAAGTCATTAAATGTTTTGAATTAAGACTGAAATAGGGTGACAACTGATGATAATAATATAGGATATCTAAAGCGTATTTAAAATTGAATACGAAACCGGTAGACCCGTGTATTCACAGGAATCCTTACATACCGTCAATGAAAATTAGAAAGACACAAGGTGTTATAATATAACATTTTCGTTCCAATATTATCACATTCTAAGATTCAGTGGAATCCAATCAATTTGATTAAATCTTAACTTTATCGTAACATTACTGAGTGACAATTTTTTCCCTACCTTTGGTAAATTTCGAAGACAAAGATTTAACTTCTGTTTCGTTATTTCTCCCAGAGATGAACTCAAGTGGTTAAGAGTCACTTGTAAAATCTCAAAATTATTGTATTTTAACGAGCGGTTTAAAAAATCGAGAAAAATGTCAGCAAAAAGCGATATGTAAATTAGAAAATGTAGAAAGAGTTTCTTGATGTTCCTTGTAATGTTCAGCCATGCGTGGAACCTGGTACGGAGTGTGGTTTACAACAATATGGTCACCAGTGACGGTCCAACAATGGCTTACAGCCTGAAAAGAATGATGGGAAGGTAGGTCTCTTGTTCGGTTGGACTGGGCACGAGCTCAAACGTTATTTAAATTTCAATACGCAATGCATTGAGGGTAATTTTGAAATGTGTCAATCAGCTTCGTTGTACAGCGGTCTTTGGGATAAGGTCTGCCATCCCAGAATGCACTTTGCTGTAGAAGTAACGTTAAAGTATGTACAAAAAAACTCGAAAGTGCATTCTGAAAGTTAATAAGGTAGGTAGGTAGATAGGTAGGAAGATTGATAGGTAAGATAAGTAGGTGTTGTAGGTGAGTAGTTTTATAGGCGAGTTAAGGTAACAAACAGCAAACCAAGCAGCCTTTCGACATGGTGCTGAACATCCCAGCTTGGGCTCCCTGTGTACCCAGCGCCTTGTTTATTGTTCAAACATTTACACAAATGATTAACATATGCCAACATTCTCTCATCCAAAACCAAACTATTCTTCCAAACAAAAGCTTGTAGCGTCAACATAAATCAGGATTATGGTACATAAAATAACAATAAGACAATAAAACTGGCTACCGATGCGCTGACGATTCAAAAGCAGCTCTTTTGGTCTTGAAGGGCGTTCTTAAGTACTAATTCGAATTTATTTTAATTACTTAATGATAAAGACTACTTATGTTATTCATTTTCTACTTACTATATGACATAAGACAAAAGGGCAACCCGTAAGATGCAGGTGGCTTGAGAGTGTGCGGGTACCTGTGTGATCTCGCGGGATAACGCCTGAACAGTTGACCTTTGACGTTTTAACTCCAAATCTTCGTTTTTTACTTTAAATTTATAATTTTTCTTGGAGAATTTTTGCTTGAAAAATTCTTTTTTCGTGTTAATAAAATAATAAATAGTCTTTGATATTGATTTTGCTTGGGTTGTTTTGGGGTCATGATTGACCACACTCTTTGATAAAAATCACCCTCTAATAAAACGCTTTTTGGTCTAGAGTGACAACAAAATTTCGCCAGAAAGCCATTCAACTGCAGATCAATCAAGCGCGCGCCATTGCACCTTATTTGGATAGTGACTCCAACGCGCCTTCTGATTGGCCAATTCCCCTTCTCATGGAATGAAGTCATTTTAATGCGAATCGTTTGTTTTTGGACAGCCCCCTAGCTCTACAGGTGGTTAAACGAAAACAAACTTCTCAGCTGAATCAAAGATTCTGAGGTGGCCTAAAACTGGTGCTCGCTCATGAGATAGTTTGGAATTTCGAGTCCATTTTTTAATTCAACTGGATTATAACAGCGTTCTCATGTAAGATATGAAAGTAAGGGCTTTCATCTTCCTTTGGCTAATATGCCTGTCACAGGCATCGCCGATATCAAGTAAGTTAACTTCATCATAACGCGGAGTAAATAACCCAGACGTAATACTTTAAACAAATTGTTACGAGTAAGTAACTCTCGTATCATTTATCGCTGTTTTTTTCTCAATATCACCTCCAATATTCCTCCATTTTTTCATGCCATTACTTTTCCATTCCTCTGGGTTTTATTCTGTGGATTTCTGAACCTAAAAGCTTTCAAAATGTCAAATGAATCAATGAAGAAGATCAAACTAATCAAGTATTCAACCCCTGAAAATCTCGTAAAAACATTCTTCAGAGAAACCAAAGTGGAAAGATTTTTCTTTTTTTTTTTTTTTTTTTTTTTTTTTTTTTTGTTTTTTTTTTTTTTTTTTTTTAATATATTTTTTTTTTTTAAAAAAATTAAAATAAAAACCCCCTTTTCAAATTTTTCCCTTCCGTTAGAAATACTGATTAAAATGTTACCATTTCAACAGAAATCATAATTCTTAAAATCTATCATGTCTTACATCAGAAAACAGAATGCCAGGAAAGTGGATTTTTGTCCGTAAAATCAGAAATGGAATTAAAGAGACTCAGGATTTTACGGAATAAAGCCTGTTTAGGTATTGCTAAAGTGTCTCAACGAAATAAACGCAACACTTGGAGTAGGATGTTTAGTTGACGTCTATATGAAGAAATATTGTTTTTACTAGCGAGATTTTGGGTGAAAAAAGAAATCGAATTTGGTGAACAATGACACTTAAGTTCTCAGGGTTGTCGATTGCAGATTACTGACTTGAAAACGGTAGAAAGGAAGAACTAAGGGCTGCAAACATCAGGAATGTTTTGGCTTTTTTGGACGTCAAAATGGTCTGAGTAGTAACTTGGAATATCACCTCTTTGACTACACTTCCACTAGGGTAAAAGACATGGCAGTTTTGTACGGTTTTTACCTAAAATTCTGACTGAAAATTCCTCACTTCATGTGACCATGCATGAAGAAGCCACAGGCTTGATCCAGGTCAGAGATTGATTAACTCACAGGTCAAATTAGAGTTGAACGCATTAGGTTGTGCAGAGGGACTACAATTACAATCAGAGAACGTGTATGTACCTGACTCTAAAATCAAAAGGGATTCCACTTGACTGTCTATATATATAATTGTACTGCAGTGTTGATCGAAGCTTCAGTGCGTCTATTAATTCACTACTGCTTAAGCGTGGAGAACTGCAGTTCAGGCTAGTTTAAAAAAACTTCTCTAGAAAAAAAGTTTTCCCTGGATAAAGATTAATATTAATCATTATGTACTTGGGAAACTTTCTTAGTTTTATCTTTTCCTTCGTTCGAACAATTAAACAAATTAAAATAGGCGGCCAACATTTGAAAGCATATAAATGTTTCTTTCGCACATCTTATCCCTTTTATGATAAAATTCCGACATAAATCATCGGTAGAAAATTCAGGAATCCAAAGAGATTACTAAACCGTAGAAATGTCAAAGTGTTTACGTATCATGCTGGTTGCATTCAGGACACATCTCTTTCATAAATTCCTATGTTATAATCCATCCCCCTAAACCTATCGCCTCATCCCTAGACACTTTATCCCACCCACGGCGTCGCCCCTCCCCCTGATGTCATAATATTATAGTGCCACACTCGAGGTCTGTCACGCAAGGTAATTAAGGCTCGTCATGTTTCAAAGACATCTGTCAAATTAAAAAATTATGGTAATTGCTTGTTTGCAACCATTTCCATGAGTCGAGGATCAAAAGACAAAGGCATGACGGCCATGTTGGTGGTGTAGACAAAGGACCTAATGAGAAATCTTTTGTTAAATACCGCCAACATGGCCACGATGACGTCACGTGCACACAAACAATAGACCAAATCAACTTGGGTGTAATGTTTTCCCATTTCAGATCACGTGATATTCCCTTGAGTTTAGTTGCTTTGTTTCTTACTGATATGTGGTCTTAAATGGGAAAACATTACGCCCAGTCGGAACGCGCGTAGTAAAGTGGCTTTTATATAAATAACTTTTAAAAAACCTTTAGGTCCTTACTGACGCATTTATTACTTTGCTCTAGGGAAAAGAACGAAACGGAGTGTTGAGCTAGAGGCAGACAGGGAAGGTAAAAAAATGTTAAAAAATAAATCTAATGTTTTAAAGAGTCGTGAGATTTGGACTACAATCATTCATAAGGAAATAATCAAACCTAGCCATTAGTCTTTTGGGGCAAACAGGGTACATTATGGTCTAGCTTGGGTACAAAAGACACCATATAAGACATGATATATAATATGTGCACCATGTTCGATATCATAGAAAAGGCCTATGTTGGCTGATGTTCACCATAGGCATTTCTAAAGTTGTATGTTAACACAACTAAAGAATTGTTTTATATTAATTTACATCAACATATTTATTGTTATCCTATTTCAGTGAGGACAATAATTTCCGCCATCGTTGATGCCATCCTCGATGGAGACAAAACACGGCGATCTGACATACCAGGTAACCATGGTAATGCCACTAACCACGTGATTAGCCTCACAATCGATAAAAAAAGGCCAGCGCGGCCAATAATTTGATAGGTGATAAAGAATAAACTATTTTGACATGTGACTAAACTTTTGTTACGTAATTTAGCTTGTTCTTCTTGTCAGGTGATTAAGTGGTGTTCACTGTTTAGTCACGTGATGCAGAGCTTGCTCTTATTTGGTGTTTATTTTATCAGACGATGAGGATGAAAGCAGCACTTCAGATAGTAAAAACTCTTCGAAAACGGAGGATGAGAACGAAAAACCAAAGGCGTTAGAGGAGAAACACATGTCAGACAAAAATGAAAAAGAAAAAGACGTTTCTGTTAACGAGAAAAACAAGGTCGGTAAAGAACAATGAGATAGAGGATAGGAGTGAAGAAAAATGGGAAATAAAAGAGTGAAAAAAAACATCAATTTTATCGAACCCTGAAACAACCTCTGGGCTGATCTAAGTAAGGGCACGGCTAATTCACAGATAGAATTGGAATTTACTGTATTGAGTTTTGCGAGATAAAAGTAATAAAAAAATAGATATAACAAGCACAGCGAGTAAACTAGTAAACGTTGAAAAACGTTTGTGAAATTGAAAAACAAATGAAATTGTAAATGAACTTCTTGGTGTCACTCTAGAGCTCCGAGGAAGATCCCAAAGAACTTAATTCCGAAGAAAACAATAGCTCGGGATCAAATGATGACAAAGAAAGCTCACCATCAGACGGTGCTACGATAGTAACTCCACAAACAAAGACCTATGACAGCGAGAATAAGAGTAAAGATTCTGAAGTAAAAGGGGAAGAGACGGTGACCAGAAGAAATCTGATTCCAACAGAACTATTTGAAGATGGTTAGGAAGACCTTGTTTATGTGTTGGAATTGTTCACAGGATTCGTGTGGTGGTGAACCAATCAATTGATCAATCAATCAATCAATCGACCAATCAATGGATGCATGAATGAATGAATAGTTCAGTTTGTCAGTCATTCATTCAGCCATTTAATTTTTTGGTAAACTTCGCCTATCTTTTTGTTCACCCAACACTTTTTTCCATTCACTTATCCTTTTATTCATTCATCAATTCATTCTTTTATCTTTCTTTCATTTGTTTGTTCCTTCATTCCATCTTTCCTTCCTTCCTTCCTTCCTTTCTTCCTAATCTGTTCATGAAGAGAAGGATCGGGATAAGATTTGATGACTTCCGAAACTTATTCTTGTTGCAGAGGATTCTGGGTCGGCTGGTGTAGAGGAAGAGGACATGGATGGTTCTGGATCAACATCGGAATCTGGTGATGCAGATGAAGCAGAAGACTCGGGTGAATCAGGTGAGGGCGAGCCAGAAGACGGCCGGTCTGTCGAAGAAAGTGGAATACAATCTGATGCTCCGAGTAAAGAACCAGCGAAACCTGTTGAACAGGTAAAGGTCGTACAAAAACCTGTTGAACTGGACAAACAACAAAAGGTCACAGATAACGACAAAAAGGTGGAAACAGTTCAAGATGAAACTGAACCGGTTAAACAAGTCCCTGACGAGATTAAAACGGTTGAAAAGGAAAGTAGTGATGAATCTGGTAGTAGTGAATCAGGAGACGGGAGTGGCGAATCTGGAAAAAAAGGGGAGTCACGAGAAAGTGGAAAAAGAGGTGATCCCATTTCAAGAAGAAGTGAGATTCCACAGGAAACTGAAGAAAGCGGCGAGTCTGGGGAAAGTGGAGAATCTGGAGAAAGTGGAGATTCTGGGGAAAGTGGCGAATCTAGGGAAAGTGGCGAATCTGGAGAAAGTGGCGAATCTGACGAAAGTGGCGAATCTGGCGAAAGTGGCGAATCTGGCGAAAGTGGCGAGTCTGACGAAAGTGGAGAATCTGGAGAAAGTGGAGAATCTGGAGAAAGTGGTGAATCTGGAGAAAGTGGCGAATCTGGAGAAAGTGGTGATTCGACAATTACAAGAAGAAACCAGATTCCAAGAGAATCTGGAGAGAGTGATGACTCTGCGGAAAGTGGAGAATCGGGAGAAAGTGAAGAAAGTGAGGAAAGTGGAGAATCTGGGGAAAGTGAAGAATCGGGAGAAAGCGGAGAATCAGGAGAAAGCGGAGAATCAGGAGAGAGTGGAGAATCGGGAGAAAGTGGAGAATCAGGAGAAAGCGGAGAATCGGGAGAAAGCGGAGAATCAGGAGAAAGCGGAGAATCAGGAGAAAGTGAAGAATCAGGAGAAAGTGAAGAATCAGGAGAAAGCGGAGAATCGGGAGAAAGTGGAGAATCTGGTGAGAGTGAAGAAGGGGATGTTAGCAAGAGGAGTCAAATTCCTGATGAAAAGGAAGGTAGGATGACTTGATATTTTGATTGAAGAAAGTTTATTGGTGTGTTGAAAAAAAACTTTAGATAAATACATATATACATATTTTGAATTCCAGAAACCATCAAAAGTAACGATTCTCCATCGTCAGAGAAGAGAGACCAAAATCCAACGAAAGTCCCGCGAGACACTCCTCCTGAAAATAAAGATGAAGAAATAAAAATAAAAGAGAAAAACGATTCAAATGAACAGGAGGAATCTGGAGACAGCGACGAATCTGGAGTCGATAGCGGAGAATCTGGAGAAAGCGGAGAATCTGGGGAGAGTGGAGAATCTGGCGAAAGCGAAGAATCTGGGGAGAGTGCAAATGGATCTGTATCAAAGAGAAGCAAGATTCCAGAAGAAAAAAATTCTCAAGCAAACGATGAATCTGACGAAAGTGGAGAACCGGGAGAAAGTGGCGAATCTGGGGAAAGTGGCGAATCGGGAGAAAGTGGCGAATCGGGAGAAAGTGGCGAATCAGGAGAAAGTGGAGAATCGGAAGAAAGTGGAGAATCATCTGATCGTTCTGTTACCAAGAGAAGCAATATTCCTATAGATCACGCAAGCACCTTTGAAGGAATCAAAGATTCGCAATTCAAAGCTAAACTTTCTCAAAATACTGAAAAGTCCGGGGAGAGTGAAGAATCCGGAGAAAGCGGAGAAAGCGGAGAGTCTGGGGAGAGTGGTGAATCTGGAGAAAGCGGGGAGTCTGGGGAGAGCGGTGAATCTGGAGAAAGTGGAGAGTCTGGGGAGAGCGGTGAATCTGGAGAAAGCGGAGAGTCTGGGGAGAGCGGCGAATCAGGAGATTCATCAGTCACTAAAAGGAATGAAATTCCTTCAGAAATTAAAGGTAGGAAGGAATTGACCAATAACTATAAGCTTTTATCATATTAAAATATTGACCATACAAGCAGGGCTGAAAAGCGTGTGCGCATGCGCCAATCATCATTCATGATGACTAGAAAAACATACGATCTAAAACCAAAATGGGTCGAGGTTTTCATCGTCCAGCATTTTTGTACAAGCTCTAAAAAAGTTATACAAAAGATATATTAAGCCTTAGTCATTGGTCAGTGAACTGATGTGGAATTTTTTCTTAACTTTTCAGAAACGAGCTTAACTTTTGCACTTTTTCCCAAATTTCAAGATTTTTTACGATAAACTACACAGGAAGCCCAATTTGGTCAAGTAGAAAATGCAGATAATGAGACGATTTTTATTGACTTTTAGTTTTTGAAGTAAAGATAGGCTGCTAACTATCACGAGAAAACAGAAAAAATCATAAAAAGAAATCTTAGAAGACGTTTATTATGATTTTATTTTCATTTAAACTTTAATCTGGATTGGGCTTCCTGTGATTTTATGTGTGAGCCAGCGATTTACTGCGGGCTCGTTTTTCAGCCCTGCTGATCATACATACTTTTAGAAACTTCAGAAAATTCTCTGAAAAGCGGGGAGTCTGGGGAGAGCAGCGAATCTGGAGATTCATCAGTAACTAGAAGAAACGAAATCCCTTCAGCAATGAAAGGTAAGAAGGAATAGACCTAATTCGCTTGGTGTAATGTTTTCCCAATTCAGACCTCTTGGGAATACGATTCTTTGTTTGAGGTTTATCCATATTAATGTATCTTCTCAAACGTTACCATTAAACAAAGGAAAAAGTCCCAAAGGAATGACATGTGACCTGTATTGGGACCAATAATCATAAGCGTTGATCATATTAAGATATTGACCATACATACTTTTACAACTTCAGAAAATTCTCAAGAAAGCGAAGACTCTGGGAAAGGTGCCGAAACTGGCGAAAGCGGAGAGTCTGGGGAGAGTGGAGAATCGAGAGAAAGCGGAGAGTCTGGGGAGAGTGGAGAATCTGGCGAAAGCGGAGAGTCTGGGGAGAGTGGAGAATCGGGAGAAAGTGGAGATTCATCGTATGCAAAAAGAAATGAAATTCCAAATGAGCAGAAAGGTGAGTAAACTCTCGGTTCTGCCATTTACTCAAAAATATGAAAAATAATTATTTGACTTGAATTTCTTTTAACCTTGTTAGATGCTAGCCAGGGAGAACGACTCGTAAGAAGGAATAACATCCCGAGAGAAGAGGAAGACACAGCCTTACAAGCACTGAACGGGGATTTAACAGACTCGGCGCTTGGTCTTGATGATGAAGATGAAGATGATAGCGATGGTGATGAAGACTCTTCCAATGCTAACAAAGAAGGCAGCGCGAGCGACAATGTAGAGAAGACTGGTGCCCAGCGCGGTCAAATAATTACCGATACCCTGGGAGATATCGGGCAGGCTGCACATGCCGTAAATGTCGAAAGAAAGTCGGATATTATCCATAGTCTACCTAAGACTAGTGAAGATATCGCTAGTGGAGAAGCGAGTGGTTCTGTCGAAGGCCCGAAGACAAAAGCCGACGTAACGACGAATTTACAACGAACAAAAACGATCAAAAATCTGTTCAACGCGTTAGGTGACTCAGATGCAACTGAAGAAAATGCAAAACAACAAGACGCAGACAAAAGATCCAAGACGGTAAGTTTGTTTATGTTCACCCTGTGTTACGTAAATTACGATGCCACATTCACTTCTACGACACGTGATCCTTTTTTATTCAAATAATGGCAACAAGCTATATTGCTTCAAAAACTGATATTTCGGCCGTTGCTCATGAGAACAGAATATATAAACGCGAGAATACTCCAGTTTCGAGTTCTCCGCTATACAGGGTTAGCCTCGTTTTTGTGTAAAATATTCACGCGTTTCAATGAA
>WUAP02133807.1:0-13383 GCA_015163945.2 Stichodactyla helianthus
TCCCAGGGGAGGGTCAGGAAATTTCATTCTTGTCACAGGGGAGGGTCAGGAAATTTCCATCCTTCAGTTTAAAATTTTCACCCCCCCTCCCCCCCTGATAATTTCTGACAAGTCCCTAAGGGTTTATTTACAGGATTATCACCCACTGACTCCCTCTTTTGCCCTACCCACGCAGAGGAATTGTTTGAGTGAAAGAAAAGAAAATACTTGTGGCAAAATGACTTCTTAACCACTTCCATTTTCCATGTAGATAGAAAACTTCAGGAAAGCATACCAATAATAGTTTTGTTCTTTATTGTTGATAGGACTTACCAGAAAACCTTGATCCGTCAGAACTGTTTTCGTACCTCACTCCATCAGATCCAAGTGAAGATATACTCTCAATGTTTGATTAATTCCATCAAATTCTTAAAAACAACACAAAAAACAAAAAGGAATTCCAAGAACCTGATGTTTTCAGTTCCTAAAGAATACATACGGTAATGAGGTGGTATAAAGAATAATGACATATAACATATAAATAAACTCATAAAATGCACTATGTGATATAACTGCTGCAGTGCTTATAATTTAGTTCAAGTGCTGCAAAAGTAATATCTCTTATATACCTAAGTAGTGTAAACCAATAGAATATTCTTTTGGAACCAGATGCCACATATATAAGAAGTTTCTCAGTTTTCTGATCACAGATAAAATTATTATAGTATCATTAATTATTAGAAACGATATAGTTATAGACAGTTTTATTTATTTTTATTTTCTCAAACATTAGGATATGAGAACTTCTGATCCAACCACAGAACAGTGTTCTAGTCCAAAGAACACTTTAAATCAAATCACTTTTTATTGTCTGTAAATACTCATTCACAAATGTGAATATAACTCATCATAATGTAGATAGATGTCAGTATCTGTATGTGGTGGGTTGTCCTATTCTTTGTCTTGTTTCTAAAAACTGGGAAAAACCTTTATTTTTGGAATCCTCAGAGCTGTTAAGGAATGGTTATGATCTGTTTTATGTTACATGCCTGTCCTTAGCACTACTCCTAGAACTAAGGGAACAGACATTATTTATAAAAGGAGGGGAGGGGAAAAAATAATTGGCAAAAATTTTATTCAGGACCCACCCCTTAAAAGACTTACTTCATTTAAGCTATGACCCCCATTTACACACACACAAGCTCACATCACCTGTACACTCCTGTATGCTGAAGAATCTACTTTCACCTTCACTCTGACTGCTGGTGTCACTGTCACAGTACTAGGTCATTGTCACTGTCACTTCCCTTATCAGTGTCATGGGCAAAATTTACACTGAGAACTTATTTTAACCGTGACCCACCCCCTGTCATCTAAGAAAATACACCTGGGTCCCCTTAAGATTTCTCCCTCCACCCCCTACCCCAGCCCCCATCCCATTTTTTAAATAATGTCCGGTCCCCAATATTGGGAATGAAGCAGCCTAACTCTAGTTCAGAAGTCAAACACAAAAACGCATACAGGGAAAATATATTCTGTTATAAATCACTTCACATAACCACATTCAAGACTTAGAGAGATAGCACCTTATAGTAGAGTAGTTCCATAGAAAGCCAGTCTCTTAAGGCCTGGGAGTAAGGCCTTTCATTAGAACAGCACAGACAGTTATTTACTAGATAGAAAGATACTCAGCTAGGAAAGAAATGATAGAAATGTAATCGACATGTCACTAGCTTGACAGGGAACAAAATGACCATTACTGTACAAGTCTCTCTATAGCTCAGTAGAGAATCTTACCAGTATACTAGGTCACAGGTTCACTTCCTGTTGTTTCTGAGTTCCCTGTCATGCTAGTGACAAACTGATTTTATTTCTATCACAGACAGTTATATTTGATTGCATCCACTCCCAATATATGGTATACAACTTAATGTCCCAACATTTGGGCAACAGTAAATGCAGTTAATATATGCATATATAAAGTATGATGATAATAATAATAATAATAACGCTTAGCTCTGCTTTGGACTTGTGGATAGAAATAATTAATGTAATGTCTATTATACAAATTATAGATTATAGCATCCGTTAATTTTCCAGACTGGTTGGAATGAATGAGATCGGAAGAGAAATAATATACATTTATATTATAATTATATATATATGTAGGGATATTAAGACTGAAGGTGATGGGCATGTAGGTCATAGAAAAGACAGTCATATAAAATGCACATCTGCTTGGATGCTTTAATGCACTGTTACATGAAGAAACTCTCAAGGCAACCAATGCATGCAATCTGCTTAGGCCATGCTTATGCCACCAATTACTTCATGTTAATCAACCCTACAACTTTTTTTGTTCTACACAACAGTCGTAAGCAAGTTGTAAGGTTGATTTATGTAAAGCAATTCTTGTAAGCATGGCCTAAGCAGATTGCATTTGATAGTAGGAATTAAAATTTGTATTGTGTAAATCAACCTTTACTTAAAACTTGTGTGCAATAGCATTGCAAGACATATTTCACAAAAGTGTTGCATGGTGAAAGTCCATGTGAACTTGTTTCCATGGGTTTTTATTGCAGAGTAGGAAGGACTTCTTTCTACTTACTTGTGCCAAAAAAAATTGGGTCGTGAGACAAATTAAGGATAAATTTCACCATGTAACACCCTTTTGAAGCATGTCTTGTAATAATATTATACACAAGTTTCAGGTAAAAAATTCCAGTGTCACATGGCCTTTAACAGAAACACTTAAGATTTTCTTCAGTTCTCTTTACACATCAAAGCTGAATTTATTTTTGTATATAAATACACGCAGTCATATATATTTTGATGATTCTGTTTCTTCTTCCTTTGATTTTCATCCACTTTTCCTCTTTAATTTTATTTTTATTTTTATGACATCAAATTTTAATCAGTGAACTTAATAATCAAACATTTGAATTATTTTTCTTGGGAATTCATGTCAAATTCTTAATAGGCATTATTTTGACAGTAAGTTCAGTTGTTTTTGGACAAAGCAGATTTTTGAATTGAATGCTAACTTGCTCATAAAATGTGTAGTTATTTTTAATAGCCTATATCCTGTACTTCCACATTTTCTGTCATGTTTCATGGTAAACCTAATCATTCTAAAAGTCAGAAGGCAAAAAAGGTTGACTTCTTTTATGAATGGAAAATTACTCTCATCTAAGGAGCACAAGTTGTATCCTGTTTCCAATTTTCTTATTTGCACCTGCACAAAATGCTTACTAGATAAAATGTCAGATGTTGGAAATTTGGACAACTATACATACCAATAGTGAAGTATTTATGAATACAGTAATTTGATCATGAAGCAACTAGTCTAAACCCATACAAATGAGTTTTTTGTCATTAAGACTGCAATGGTTTTACAACATGCAAAAAAGCAGTAGCTAGGAGTTATTTGCAGATACTTAACTCTTTATGTAAGGCAAGAGATCTCAAGTTTTCATTGCATCATGGTTGATGGTTTACCACCTTAAACACTGGCATAATATTGGAACCTGTGTTTGCTGAACACTTAAGGGACCCTTAATTTTTTATAGGGAGGGGGGTCTCATGGGTTTCTGGAGTCTGTCTTTGAATATTCACAACCTCCTACCATTTACGTATGTAAACCCACCAGCCCCCTCCAGATAAAAAATTAATGGTCCCTAATGGTTCCTAACCCTGACTTGGCAAAACATCTGCAGAAAACTGTGCTGCGGTGTAGTTTGCAAATCATCAAGGGTTCATAAGCTTATAAAATGTTGAACAGGAATTTCAAAATGCTCTATGACACTATAAAAATATTTTAAGTTGAAAATAATTCTAACCTTTGTAAATATATAATAATAGTAATATACTATATCCTTTAAATTATCAGTAGAAATATTATATTGCCTGTACTCATTCAATCATTCTTTCCAACAACTAACAATTTTGTTTTTTGTTATTTTAATATAACGTTTTTTTTTTGCAACAAGGAAATTCAAGACCAAACTATAAGTGTTTTGTTATCAATGTCATTGTATGACAAGTAATACAGCATAGCTTGAACATTATATACAATCACTCTATAAAGTTAGTCACCTGAAAAGCTGCAAAGGTGAGAGTCATGAAAGTTGTGGTTAGATGAATTTTCAAGGTTCCTTTACTAATTTTTATTCTTTAATGAGAGTTAGGAAGTTCATCTCCTGTGCGTATCCTTGAGAATGTAATTAGAGTCCAGAGCATAACTTTTATTACATGGCAAGGTAATTTTACATGATCTCATTGGCCAATTTGTGACCCATATCTTAGGGGAACCGTTTTTTCCAACCTAGCCAAATATTAAACAATCTTATTAACTTTGCTTGCTTGTCCAAATGTGTGTCATGAAATGTATGTCCCCCCACTTTTTGTAGCCTGCACGTTATGAACTTGAGCCATGATGCAGTGGAAAGGCTTGGTCTATATCTTACAGTATGGCCTGTGTGCTTGGTTAATGAGAGGTATCTATTTCCCCAATCATTTGTGTAGCTTTTCTGGAGACTAACATCGAGATATGTACAAAAGCTAAGCATCTTGGCATGAGGGGATTTCTATGAAGGCATTTCTTGATACGTAGCCTTTTCTATGTTTTGACCACACACAGATTGCAGGCACTAGTGACATACTTGTGGCTGGGATTCCAAATGCCATTTCATTTACCGTATTTCTTTGTTAAAAAATAAGCCATTCTTTTTAACAACCTAAAGATTACTGCCAAAATGTTTTGTAAAATTTACCTATGAAACAATAAATGATGATTTGCAGTCTTTGTTGGTGCTACAAAGAATGATTGTCCACAGAACTGTGTAGTGCCAATAATAAGGATTTTTGACAGAGAGAGAGTCTGACAATGTATACCTTGTATTTCTATAGTTTAACCATGTATGAAACAAAGTGGCTCCAAGTTTTGATGCCATAATACCTAGTTTCTTGAAGGATATCAGGGCTGTTCTAACTTGGAATTTTTTTTTTATTCGTGGTTATTCAAGTTCAATCCAAAAAAGGCTGTTCTGTTTTTGTGTTAATTGTGTGATAATGAAAAGGATTCATTATGACATCATAAACTTGTAAGGTATATTCCAAGCAGGAAGAGAAGTAATCTATGTATACCAAGTAGATATTGGGGATTGGAAGCAGTAGATTTTGAGGTATTTATATGTTAGAAATATTAGAAATGTTAAACAAATTCTATAAGGAAGGCTTAGTTAAGCTCATCTACAAAATGTACTGTCAGCATAGTTAGAATGCATACTCTGTTTTATAATAAATAAAGTGAAAATTTTAAAACAGTGATTTGCAAACAGTTTCTCAATAATAACTCGTACTTCAAGCCTCCTTAAGAAATGACAGGTGCAACCCTGTCCCTGTTGGGAGTGTACGTACTTGGGTTTGCTTTTGATAAGAATATGTGCCCATTCTTGTCATAGGTTGGGTTATTAGATCCTGTGTTGAAATTATACACCTATTTTGAAAAGGTTGTCAGTCTGCAAACTGAAATCTAAAATTTGAGCTGCCAGGACAATTCACCAGAGCAGGTCTATATTGATTGCAAAATAATAAAAGATAAAACTAAATTTAACAAAACTTTATTTAAAAATAAATTTACAGCTGTGCCCTCATAATTCCAAATGGTCTCAGATTCCAGATTTCAGATATCTGACTGACAACCTTTTTGAAATAGCTGTATACCCTGTTCAAGACATTGAAATTCAAGAGCAGTGTCAGTACTTGGCGAGAGTCTACAGAGCACGCAGTTGATGTAATATATTCATAGAAATATAATGAACAACACATAATACAATAGATAGAACGACAATAGACAGCAATAGATTTTATGAATACATTACATCAACTGAGTGCTCTGTAGATTCTCCCGTGTCAGTACACTGCTTTTTCTTACGACCCATAAAGCATTTTGTTTTTGTCATTTGCATCATATTTGAGGCACAGTGTGCCTTGACACCACAGCTTTTGTAGTTTTTCATGAGCATAAAGTCCATGACAAGCAATCCTAGTGAATAACATTTCCCTGTCCAGTGTATGTTTTGAGAGAACCCCCATTCCCAAGCCCATAGTCTAGGGTGGACCATTTCTCCATTTCCCACCAAAATGAGATCAGCAGGGTACACCATAAACAAGAAATCCGACCGAAATGACAGACTTCAGAGGTTACAGCTTGACTAAGTCTATAGTCAGTAAAATCAGTTTTTCTCGATTTTGTGTATCTTGGGCTCAATTTCAATTTGACTTCATTTTACTTCTCTAAAGACCGGACCTCAACAGCACATGGGGGGGGGGAGGGGGGGTAGAGTTGTCTGAACCCCCGAGCGTACGGGCTTGCATCCCGCTAGTGGTTTATTAAACGTTGATATAGGCTCCTACGATACTCTTCCCATTGGTTTCATGCGAATTATCCAATCACAACACGTAGTTACCGTTACGGTAAAGTGTGCTACTGCTACAGTACAGCTACGAATTCGCCGTATTGTTTCCCACTAATACGAATTCCCTTCTATTCTTTTTTGTTCCTCTTTTTTCCTTTTCGTAATTAGCAATTTGATTAGCACCATTACGAGGCAAGAACTCTACTTCCGGTACATAATAGCTGGAACACGACAGGAAGCAAGTAAAATTCAAACCGATTCAAGGATTAATTTTCCACCTAAAAAAACGTTCTGCTATGGGAAAGATAAACCCTAGAGCATTATACGTTTTGTCCTTTGCTTTTGCGCTGCTCAGCGAGGTGTGTTTCATTCCCGTTTTGTCTGTTTTTGCCAACAAAGCCGCGAGCAACATCAACACCACGTTCTGCTGGTCGTGGAAGATAGGAACTCCAAGAGCAGACGATGACGATTCCTGTCCTTTCCTTGTCTTCTTTCTCGCTGCTTTAATCAACGGCTGCCTACTCATCTTCACAGGTATATACTTTGCCCTTCGACTGTGCCTCGTGGCTGAGTATTTCCAGAATCCAGTCTGCTTAAAATACGTCATAAAGTACAGCCATTTTGTTTTGGCTCTTCTCACGACTTTGTTGTCTTCAGTCTTTATTGGCCTGATGATTGGGTTTAATTCAGATAGTTACGGCAAAGCACAAGAGTATACTGGGGGAATAGTTGAAAATAAGCATTATTATTTGATACTGGTTTGTGTTGGTGCATTTCTTTCTCTGTTGAGCACGGTGTTCAATGGCATCTTGATCTGTTCAAGCAGAGGGTCTCCATCAGATTATACTACTGAAGGGATGTTCAGTGTTTTTACAGATTACAGTGAACCTATGACTTATGAGCAGATTAACTAAAGCATCACCCAATGAAAGGACACCATCTGATTTTCATCAAAAGGAGAATTGCAAAAAGAGGAGATGTACAAATGAAAAAATGGAATTCTGACCGAAAGAAACAAGCAAACATCATCAAGTGCCCATTAAATTTAGAATTATTACTAGCTACAAAATTCTTAGAGCTAATTTAAATTATCATTTGCACTAGCTATGATTGTATAAAACACTTGGTTTTGATTTCTTTATGATCAATATGTATCATAAACTTTTGCATAATTTATTATGATGATCTGATGGCAATTGAGTCTGAAATTACATTAAGAATTGCTTTTGACAATTCTTGATGTTGGATGTTGTTTTTTAACAAATAGTATTGGAGATATAAATATCCCATTGCCATATGTATATTGGGTAAATTGAAGTGAGTTATATTACAGTGATCACAATTTCAAGTTTTCAAGTTAATTTAATTTTTAAAATAGATATGTTGCTAGGTAGTCCCATTTTGTGTTATAGATGTTATGTTTCAAGTTAATTTTCAGAGAAAACTTACCTGGCTGTAAGCAGAGGTCATGTTTCATCCCCTACACATAAAAGGGCAGAAAAAGACACAACCAGGGATATGAAACCTTTAATGTATGACACCTTTGAATTGGAAATTTGAAATTCATCTAATATATATTACTATAGATGCACCCAATAACTTATGAATTTACGATTGAAACACAAGTTAACTAGTATGAATAGAAGCTAACAGAGTAGTGCTGAAAGCTGATTACATGCAAAAATCTTTAATAGGGTTGACATACTGTACAGATCAAATTTTACATTGTGTAGAAGCTTTGCAATTATGTAAATGGTAAAATGGTAAAACCAACAAATCCTTAAAAATAATGCATTTTTTTACAACCATCACTCCCTGTGAGGAGCTCTTCCGTGAGGTTTGCTCCACACGCAATACCACTACATTCAATATTTACAGCACACAACACTCAACTCACATGTTGATTTTTACAGAGGAGGAGCTTAAAACTGAAGGAACCCTTGTGGCAAGGGAGAGAACAACATATCATTTTACTTTGTGAATATGATAAATGGCTAAACTATATTGATGTTTAACCGTTCTCTCACACATCTGCCTTCGTTTTTCATTTTTTAGTTTTTTTTCCTTTTTCATTTTTGTATTTGCTTCTTTTCATCATTTTTTGCATCCTTTTTCCTTCCTATTTCTTTTTCACTTTCTTCACTCGTTTCTTTCTTTTCCCTTCTTTTCACTCTCTCTAACTTTTCATTTTTCTTTCTGTTCATTTTTCTTTTATTTCAATTCAGCTTCCGGTTCATTCCTTATAAGGCAAGACACGCCCCCAGCCCATCCCATAGCCCGTTAACCGCGTGATCCTGGACCATCATTGAATACGTGATCGTGATCAGTCGTTCTAAATTAGATCATTCGTTCCAGATTGTTCCTCTTCAAAAATCTTCAAAAATCTCCCGAAAAAATCCTAGTCTCTTCTTCTTTTAACAATGCTACGAGCTTCCAGCATATGCTTGATGCAATCAAGCTGGCATCGGAATATTAAACCCAGTTCAATGGTCAAAGCAGTCTCCTCAATTCGACTATCAAGCACGGAAGTCTCTAATAGTGAAGAACCTTCCTTCACGCAAATGTGTGAACTCTTCTTGGATAAAGCAAGATCGTACGTAGAACATAGACTTTTAACGCGACCAGTGCCTCCAGGCACTAAGCCAGACCCTCATGAGAATAGGAAGAACAAGATTAAAGGTTTGTGGGATTTTGTAGACGTGGTTTTGGGTGCATTTTTTTCGGTTGTCAAGAACCGGCCGGCGTTTGCCACGTGAAAATCAACTGCCTTTAACTTCAAGCACTGTTAGCTATAAATGCCACGTATGCATATTCTATCTAGATTTGAATGATTAGTGTATGAATTTTTTAAATACTTCATAACCTTGCGTATGGAGAGATTCCAGACGCGATAGATTATTCTTATAACTCGAAGGCTTGAAGCTTGAACCGTCCGCCAAACAAGCTGTTTGTATTTTTAAAATGCGCGTGGTTTGTTAAATGATATTTCAAAATTTTAACCTTGACACAATAACAGATTTTCATTGCACAATGTTACTCGTAAATTTTGATAAAGCCATTGACCTTTACACTATGCCGTCTGTCATCTATACTCTTAAAAAAACGTTTCTCTGTCGAGCTCTGTGTTTGTAAATGTTGTCTTTGTTGACGTTTTGAGCGTCGCTTTGAAAAGTCATTGCTCCTGTTCATTCATGAAGTATAGGTGTATTACCAGCGCATTTGACTCTTAAACAAATGCATTACGTTTCTTGTACAAATGTCTAGATTTTGTACATGGTAAAGTCCTTTCAAAGACTTGAAAAAGTAGTTATCATACAGTAACTGTAATGGATCAAATCCAACCTCGATTTGGAACCACTGTTTTCATGGTCACTGAAGCAGATTCAGGAAAGGTGGTCTGTACTTTCCATGCCATGCCATGCCGGATAATTCCTGTAACCTGTATAGTAATGAATCAAAGCTTATATAATGTTTACCTATTTCTTGTTCTAGGTATCCTCGACACAATGAAGCCATGCCAAGATGTTTTGTCAGTAACTTTTCCAATTAAACGTGACACTGGCCAGTATGAGTTGATAAGAGGTTACCGTGCACAACACAGCCATCACAGGAAGCCATGCAAAGGGGGTATGAAAATATAGAGTATATTCATAAATGAATCCCATAATCATTTACCATTGGCATATATATTTATGACATTGCTATGAAGAAAGCAGTGACGTTTTGACAATACTATTAATATCGATTTTGACAATCACTATAACTATATTAATTTTGTTGACTTTTATTACAGGTATTAGATATAGTGCAGATGTTGACTTGGATGAAGTGAAAGCTTTGGCTACCCTCATGACCTTTAAGTGTGCTGTTGTTGATGTGCCATTTGGTGGTGCTAAGGGAGGCATAAAAATTGACCCAAGAGATTATTCAGTAGGTTTAAATATGCTTAATTTGAACTGAGCATGCCTTTTTTCCTCTTGAATATATTATAACTTATTCCTTTCAAAAATAGGGGACTTGCACTTCATGCTGTCTCTTCTGTGTCAAAGATTTTGAGCTAAAACTTCATCTTTTTACTAATATTGAGGTGCTCTTTTCATTTCAAGAGTTTAATTTGAACTGATGCTTGATTTAAGGTGTAAAATTTCAATTGATGTCAATTTCAGCTCCATAGGCACTACCTTAGCAACAATAAACGAAGATGGCTGAAATAGTTTTTCTAAAATGCCTCTTGATTGTGATGAGCTCCAGATCGATTAAATGACTATATGCACAAAAACTATACACCAAGGCAAAGTAAATAAGACAGCATTCAAAGTATTTGATTAGAGCGATTTGAAAAAAATCATTGGTTGCATGCATAAGCGTGACTGAAAATGGCATGGAAAAATCAATATCTAAATTATATGGTTGATTATGTCACCCCAGATATTTTGTTTATTTTCAGGAAATTGAATTAGAAAAAATTACTAGACGATTTGCAATAGAATTAGCTAAAAAGAACTTCATAGGACCAGGAATGGATGTGCCAGCCCCTGACATGGGAACTGGTGCAAGAGAAATGAGTTGGATGGCTGATTCCTTTGATATGACATTGGGTAAGCTTCTTGAACATGATTCATAGTTCCTCTGTGGCAGACCTCTGTGGCATACTGCTACAGTTGCTTGGAAAAGGCAAGAGAGTCTAGGGAAGATTAAGGAGGGGCTGATGTGATCCCCACCAAATGTAATCTTTTCAATTAAATGTCATCCAATCAGTTTTTAACTTCAGTTTCCTCTCATAGGATTTGGAAATATGAATGCATATGCATCTGTGACTGGCAAACCAATCCATTTAGGTGGGATTCATGGAAGAGTGTCAGCTACTGGAAGAGTAAGAACATCAAATATCTTTGAGAAGAAACTTCAACTGAACTGAACTATATTTCTTTATTCTCTGACAGGGAGTTTTCCATGGTATTCAGAACTTCATTGACAATGGTAAGCTGACTGATGTTAATCCCTTAACATGTGAGAAAGTAAATGCCATGTGCTTTTGTTCATGTGTATAATAATGAGGTAGGAAGCTTTAAAAATCAGTATTCATCATGGATCTTATAGTATGCCATAGATCATTGTTAATAAGTAAGAGATGAATACCAAGAACGGAGACAATAAGCCATATACAGGCTTGTGTATAGGCTTATTGCTGATGTTCAAGTGTGTAAAGGGGAATGAATTCCTCATTACAAATTCAAGGGATGTATCTAGATATTGCCCTCATTAACGTTATTCATCACACTTATCCGAGATAGAGCCCAATAACTAACCAAGAAAACTGTGCTAGGTGTGCAATAAACCTGTATATTATGAGGAACCTCATTATCCATTCCATATCTGTTTTAGAAAAATATGCAAATATGGTTGGATTGGAACCTGGATTAAGGGGAAAGACCTTTATTGTTCAGGTGAGATATCTTATTTATAATGCAAACTGCTAATTTGGTCTCATATTAATTGAATATACCTGTGTTATAATATTCATGTTAAAAACAACATTCCTCAAGCTAATGATCAGTTATTGTCAGGAGAAATAGGGTGGAGAAGGGAAAGAATCTTGGCTATATACATATTCAACATGGATCACAAAAAATATGCTGGTATAAACAAAGGGATAGCCACATACATATACAAACTTAATTATACTGCAGGGACCAGAGGTTTAGGCATGTTCTAAGGGAATGTAAATTTTTAATGAGGAGGAACTTGTGGTCTGGATTTTTTTCTCTTCAAGAAACAAAAATAAAGCTGGCCCTCATTCATCTTTTCAAGGATAAATCATGCCCTTCACTTGATTATGAGAAAATAATAATAGTGATGCTTAAGAATATTAGGTGACCCTGATCCCCCCCTCAAAGGCAGAAATTAAGAGGATTGCCCTTCAGGGAACCAGTCCCTCAAAAAGTCCAGCCACCCCCCAGTATTAAAATGTATATTCCCTAATTGTCAATATTTTCTAAAGGTTACTTAACTTGATTTGATGGCTCACAGAGGATTGCCAGGAGGTTCCTTCATCTGCTAATCAAAGAATGTGAAAGTCTCTTATCTGCTTTGATTTTTAGTATAAATGACCATGATATGATTTATTGTATTGCTTTATTAATTTCTAGGGATTTGGTAATGTAGGCTTGCACAGTTGTCGTTATCTACACAGGGCTGGGGCCAGGTGTGTGGGAGTCATTGAACGCGATGGAAGTATAGCAAACACCAATGGAATTGATCCAAAGGAATTAGAAGATTATATGTTGGTAAGGACAAAAGTCCTCAGCATTCTATAACAGACCTTTACTACAGACATAATGTTTTCCCATTTCAGACCATGCGTCATCCTCTTAAAAATAAGATTCTTTGTTTGAGGTTCATCCATATATTTAATGTTTGTTCTCAAGTGTTACCACCTGTTGAACAAAAAAATACAATGGATCTCAGCAAACTGCTGAACTGAGACAAAAAAACATGTTGCGATTACATGTCATAATGTCTACTTTTGAGCCTAAAAACGTTGATGTTTACCTCTACATTCCTTTGCGGTTACATCCCTGGTAAAATGTACCTCAGCAAACAAGGTAGAGCTTATAGCCAAAGAAAAGCTTCTATGGATGAATTTCAATCTCAAGTTATGGACTAAATCGTAGATATGCAAGGAGATATTGCTCCAGGTTTTTTTCTGGAAGTTTCAGCGAATTAGCCTTAAAACTGAGCATGCTTAGCATTTTTCCCATGTGCAAACTGCAATGGAATAGGCCCTTTGCAGCTAACAGTCACATGATGATATATCACTTCAGTAGCGAATGAATTGAGCTCACAGTCCCTTGGGGAAGGCTCTACTGGAGCAGAGGCGGATCCAGGATTTTTGAAAGGGGGGTGATTGAAATCTTAAAAGATTGAGTGTACATTATTATATGTACGGTGTGCAAGGGGGTTTCACGTGATCCGTAATTGGTCT